>CAUYLG010016677.1:0-146893 GCA_963573385.1 Cacajao melanocephalus | reverse complement strand
TTTTTTTCCAGTTCTGTGAAGAGGGTCATTGGTAGCTTGATGGGGATAGCCTTGAATCTATGAATTACTTTGGGCAGTATGGCCATTTTCATGATATTGATTCTTCCTAACCATGAGCATGGAATGTTTTTCCATCTGTTTTGTCCTCTCTTATTTCCTTGAGCAGTGGTTTGCAGTTCTCCTTGAAGAGGTCTTTTACATCCTTTGTTAGTTGTGTTCCTAGGTATTTCATTTTCTTTGTAGCAATTGTGAATGGGAGTTCACTCATGTATTGGCTCTCTGTTTGTCTGTTATTGGTGTATAGGAATGCCCCCAGGCCACATTTTAGTTTATCATGATTGAGTCAAAGGCAAATAGTGGCAGGTGATCTTGCTAAAAACTTTTGGAAAAGTAAATCTGTTATCTAACAGGAAATCAAACACAAAACAGGTAACATAAAAACCTGTCTCTTGAATTTCCCGCTGGGTCAGTCCTACTGGAGTGAGTGACCACACAATTCAAGAGGAAATACACCTGTCTCAAATATACCACATCCAACTCTGTTGTAGGAACTCACCTGAGAAATCCTGGGGAGCCTAAGCTCTTAGCACTCAGTTTTTGGATTAAAACCACAAACTGAAAGAAGGGTACCTGATCTCAACTGCAACACATATTTAAGAAATCTTCGAAATATATTGCTATGTATTCTTTGAATTACTGCTATCAATTAAGTGAGCAAATAATATTACTAGACAAGTAATATTATTTGTAGATTTGCATTATGATGATAATGTCTCATATTGAGATCTGAGCTACTGCCCCCATCACCAAGCCTCTGCAAGTCCACTTCCCTTAGTCTCCTAATAAGAACCCTCTTCCCCAGCCCCAGCTGAAGAACCTAGATTAGAATAATGCAGGAAGCAAGCTCACCTGACTGCCTCCCAATCACTCACTAATCACAACTCAGGCAGCACCTGTAGGATACCCACGACGTTTATTTTACTTAACTTCTTAGCAGATCCTCTGTAGCCTGCAGCTAGCAATATTTCCCAAAAATGGAATGCCTACTTGAACTTGTCATCTCTATTTCAACAGTAAGGCCATGCCCCTGGTGATGCTTTCCAGAAGTCTGGTAAATAGTCTTACAGGGAACCAGATCCTTCCCTGCAACGGAAATAAGGTGGGCAATCCTCCAAAATCCACAGAAGGATGCCTATAGGACTCAGCCAGCAACCAGGAGAGGCTGGGCATTCCTTCCTGAATGGCAGAGTCCCTCCCCTGTAGGCTTCTTACACACAAGAAGCAACAGTAAGGAAACGGTGGGAAGAAGAGGGCAGAGAAAAGGAGAAGTCATATATAGGAAAATGAATTGGTGGACAAATGCATGCTGTGACAACAAATGGGACAGCTCATTTTTCCCAAGTTTTTGTGTCTGTAGATCAGTTGCCTCTATATGGTTTGAGCATCTGTAACTTGAGCTTCCCTGATTCCTTACCTCCTCCAAAGAGCTGCCCTCCAGCACCCTACCTCTCTTAGAGCTGCTCAACAAGTTTGTTGTCACCTGTATTTTCAGTCCTTTTGTGGTCCCATACCCCGGGAAAGTTAGTAAAAAAACTCCCATTCAGGTTCTTCAGGGTCCTGGCCCCTGTGACCATGTAAACATAAGATACTGAATATTCAAACATATTTACAGTCACTCATGGCCATCATCCAGGCTGTCTATGGAGCCATCGCATGTCAGGGAAGAGGAGTCCTGAGGAGTCATCTAGCCCAGTGACTCTCAAATGTTAATATGTATATACTGTTCCTAGGAGACCATGAGCCAAGCAAGATCCTGCATTTCTAACAAGCTCCCATGAGAGATGGATGTGGATATTCCTCAGACCCTACTTAGGAGAGCTAGGATCTAATGCAAGGCTCTTGCTAAATGCAGAAACACTGGCTGTGTTAAAGCCAAGTATCAAATACCAAACAGTAAGGTATAGCAGTCCCTGGCCCCAAAAATTCAGTGGCATTTTGCCTGATAGAAAAAGGGTCCGGAGAGTGTGCCCTATGGTACTAGAAAGCCAGCACCAAAGTCACAGAGGCTTGTGAGAGACCTGCACAGGCTGGACTTAAGAATGAAGAGTTGTTCTGCACCACTGCCAGGAAGGTGAGGAATTTGGAATAGAAGGTTGGAGCCAGGCTTATATACCATGCTAAAGAATGAAGCATTGTTTTCAAGCATGACAATAAGGAGAATTTGTCTTAACTTTTACTTTGCAAGTAATCACAGTTTATGGTTCTTAGAAGACAACGTATTTATCTTGTTCATTAGGTAAGCAGTTGGGCAGTATCAGAAAATTTGGTAGTATACCAAGATAAAGTCTTTGAATGTGCAGACAGGTGGATAAAAATAAAGATGGAAGTAGATCTGTATAGCAGCACAAAGCAAATACTGCCTGTAGCTGTAATCATCTGCCATCTTAGGACTCACAAAATGGGTAAGAAAACTTCTGCCTTTCTTCTTGGTATAACAGGAAGAGGAAACCTATTCACCCATGGTGCTACAGAACACGCACATTTTCACATGCTCTTCTATGAGCAAATGCACTTATGGTTCAAAACCTTTCTTACTAAGAGGATTAGGATTTAAATGCAGTTAGCACATACTAGCTCTGTGATCTGGGACATATCCCTGTCTCTGTTCTCATTGACGATAATATCTAAATCCTTACTTAACAATACAATTACACAAGAATAAGTTAATTCTAACAGGGATTTTTTTTAAAAAAACTAAAACAGTGAATTTTGTTCTCAGCAATCCCTCATTCCTAGTGGTTGTCTGGCTATTTAGAAATTCAGAAGCAAATCTAACGAGTCAAATCTTATTTTCCTCTGTATTACAAAAAGAATAAACCATTCTTCCTACAAGGCTTTCTTCCCCAAAGAAGAATATGTCATCAAGAAAGGATAGGAAGAGGAAACAAAAAACCCGTCCCTTGTGACACAGTGAACCATAGGAAGAAAAAGAAAGAGAAGGAAGAGGATGAAATTATTCAGTCCCATGATCTCGCTTCCCCTGCCCTCAGCTCACCCTGTGGCTCCTGAAAGGGAAGCCTGTTCATGCAGGTAGAGGTAAAAACCCAATCAGAGAGGCTCTGGCTTTACTTCCTGGTTAGGACTCTGACAGACCACTCCTGTAAGATGTACCCCACAAAAACATAGGGTGATCATATCACAATATATGTACCTAGGCAGAGTGAAGGAGGTAGGGGCTTGGCTGGCATTGCTAAGCCTTTCTTAGCAACCCCTGTGTAAGAAGAGATCCAGAAGTTTCTGCATTAAAGGTAGTGAGATGAAGGCCAGAAAACCAGGCTAAGGTGCACTATGACGGATGGCAAGGTGAGCCTGCTCAAAGTACACAGCCTTACCACGGCCTGGCCAGGACTCAAAAAGGTCTGCCTAGTTAATAAGAACTGGGGTGAGCTCGGCACAGTGGCTCACACCTGTAATCCCAGCACTCTGGGAGGCTAAGGCAGGTGGATCACTTGCACTCAGGAGTTCGAGACCAGCATGGGAAACATAGAAAACCTTGTCTCTACTAAAATTTAAAAAACTAAACAAAACAATAATTAGCTGGGTGTGGCGCCTATAGTCCCAACTACTTGGGGGACTGAGGCAGGAAGATCACTTGAGCCTGGGAAGTTGAGGCTGCAGTAAGCCCTGATTGAGCTACTGTACTCCAACCTGAGAGACAGAGAGAGACCCTGTCTCCCAAAACAAAAAAAATAAAAGAACTTGGGTGAGGCCAAGTTCACCACCTTTTCCTCATCAGACTCACTCTAGACTCAATAGAGAAACACAAACACCTTCTTGGATTCTAATGATGAATCTTTCAATACACACAAAAATGGAAACATTTACATTTTAAAGAAACACAACACCTAGAATGCACGCTGCTGGAGGATGGGCCTGGAAAGTCACAGGTCAACATGGGAAACAGAGACTGTGGCAAAAGACAGCATTTAATGATCACCATAAAGGCCCTTAGGCTGGCAGGTTTACCACTGGAAATACAAAATTAAGTTAAACCTATATTTCAAAAATCAACCAATTTGCCAAGCATGGTGGTGTATGTCTATAGTCCCAGCTATTCAGGAGGCTGAGGCAGGAAGACCACCTGAGCCTGGAACGTGGAGGATGCAGTGAGCCATGATGGCACCACTGCACTCTAGCCTGGACAACAGCGCCAGAGCCTGTCTCAGAAAATAAACTAATTCTTCTTTCTCTCTTCCTCAAAGGAGTGGCAACAGTGAAGGTCACGCATTCTTTCACTTAGAAAATATCTGTGAAGTGCCTACTATGTGCCAGGCCCCATGCTAGGAGGCAGGGATTCTATGGGGGGGGGTAGTCTTTTGAAAAGCTAAAGAAAAACTGATTCAGTGGCTTGTGGGATCCCCAAATTAGGAATACCTGCCCTATATAAAAATTAATTTTAGATGGAGTATAGAAGGACATTCTCAGCTGATGACCAAAGGCAGAAATCATACAGGAAAAGAATGAGAGACTTGATCGCATATAAATGTGTAACCGACATACCAAACTATTCTGTAAACGTTTAAGAGAAATAGAAGGTTGCACTCAGTCCTCGGAACTGACGTGGGGTAAAAAGCAACACTACTTTGCTGAAGGGATGTCTGAATTAGAAGTAAGATAGAGAGAGACCCAGAAGCTTAAAGACCAGGACAATTCTTCTTCCTTATCGGGAAGGAGGACCTGACCCAGCAGGAAGTGAGATAAAGGAACAGAGGAAGAAGAGGACAGTCATCAAGGTGGCTGTGAGAAAGGAGATCCGGAGGAGACGCTGGCACTCGTGGGAGAAATTAAGCCAGATGAATCTCTGTGGGCACCAGGTAAAGCCTCCACTTCCTTCCTCTATAAAGGTAGCTGTTTCTGGACTGCTGTTTGTAACACAAGCATGTAAGGTAAGAACAACCCCAGACTGGGTGGCCATTCATCCAGTCAGTGACTCAGGTTAAACTGGTGACTCCCTTTCTCCCCATCCCTCGGTGCTGTGAACCAAAAATAAAATTCCAAGCACCCTAACCGACTGAATGGACCTCTCTGCTTGGCTAAGGGGATTCAAAAGTAGACCTGAAAAACTAGTTCAGGCCATGATGGGAGGAAGGGGTTGAACATGCCCCATTATACTCTCTTCCCTTCGAAATTCAGGCACTGCTGACCAGCATTTACATTAAAACAGAGATCTTAAGACAAAACAGACTCTTTGTGGCAGTAAGATACCAAATTCCAAACTGACTGTAGTATAGCACTACATGACAGATAGCAGGCCCTGAAAGAAATTAAAGTATTTTACCCTAAAATATATCTCTTTGACATATTTTGAAATGGCCCTGCAAAGCTGTCTCTTGTGGGGGAAATTTACACTCTGTGGAGAATCCCCTTCCCTTTCCAGGTCTTTTTCTGATCCTGAAGAGATTGGTTCAGAGTTGAGCACCTTTTAAAGATCTCAAGAGGAAATATTTCCCATCTATTGCCTCTAAGAGCAGCCACTTCATCTACTTAATAAGAACCTTGGTCTCCACAACCCCTTATCTTAACCTAGACATTCCTTTTCATCGGCCCTACATCTTTAGACAGTAACTTTTTTCCCAATTGTTAATCAGAAAATCTTTAACTCCACCTGTGACCTCTAAGCCCCCACTTCAAGTTGTCCTGCCTTTCCAGACCAAACCAATGTGTAACTCATGTGCATTCATTGATGTATTCTGTCTCCCTGAGGTATAAAAACAAGCTATAACCTAAAGAACACAGGTTCTCAGGACCTCTTGAGACTGTGTCTTGGGCCTTGGTCATTCATATTTGGCTCAGAATAAACCTCTTTAAATATTTTACTAAGTTGGACTCTTTTTATCAACAGTGACACAGACTACAACCCTCCCCATCACTCCCTGAACCATTTCCCTTTCTAGGGGGTCAGTACGTAAGCCATAGCCTCTCTCAGGTACCCCTCCATTCCAGATCCTGTCCCACAAGCCCCACACTCCAGACCATGGAGGAGAAATCTGCTTCAGTTCCATTTCACTAGACAGACAGTAAAAGGGAGTGATCAAGAGCACAGACTCAAGAGCCCTGTGCTTGGATTCAAAGCCCAGCTCCACCACTCACTCGCTGTGTAATCTAAGGTGAGTTACTCAACCTCTCTATGCCTCAGTTTCATCATCTGTACAGTGGTGAAAATAGTACCTACTTCGAAGGGGTTTTATAAAGATTAAATAAATTGAATATATAAAAGAACTTAGAACTGTCCTTGCAGGAGTGGGAACAAGCCGTGTGGGAGGGTTTTTATCTGAATAAATTATACCCGAGTGTGTGTGCTTGCGCAAACACAGGGACACACGTCTTCAAAGCTGTAATAACTCAAGTACTTTCTAATTGATTTTGAGATGTTATCGGATGTTATAAGAGGAGCAGATAATTTTACTTTCCAAAGGTGGTGAATATTTTAGATGAATTGGACTTGTTCTTAATATTTGTCCATTTCCCTAGATTATTTGTAATTATAGTAACTACTTCATAGGATACAAAATTTCAATTAGAAGGAGTAAATTCAAGAGAGCTGTTGTATAATATGGTGACTATAGTAAATAACAATGCATTGAAAATTGCTAGGAGAATTTTGTTTAAATCTGCAAAAAAAAAAAAAACCATTCTCGCTAAATTATTTGATATTGGAAAATACTTTTTCAGAAAAAAAAAGTTCTATTAACATATAATGAGCTTAATGTTATTTTAAATGAATTTAAAACTTTTTTTTTTTAAAGGACTGCCCTGGCAGAATGTAAGCATTATGTGTTCTTTGCTGCTGCTGCTGCTGCTTCTGCTATTATTACGATTATTATTATTAGAGTTTGGGCTATTCTGAGTATGTGTTTTAGAAGGGCTTCATTCCCAGCCCTGCATCCAGTTTCTCTTCTTCCTCTGTAAGACATTAAGGTATCTCCTTTCAGCACCTCCCTCAGAAAAATCCTATCTCAAAGATAAATAGTTGCCCCACTCCTCTCTCCTATCCAAGTATGAACTGAACCCCTTTTCTTCCTTTACAACTTTCTCCCTCATCCCATACCTAGGATGTGGCACGACATCTGCTAAAATAATAACAGTAATAAAGTAAGAAAGGCAAACATTCCTCTTTCTAAATTCCTTACAAAGCAAAGTCATTCTCAAAGAAACTGTGGCAGATGCAGTATTTTGGCATGTCGTGTATTAATAATGAGAAAAACAGGGAGATGATGGTGGAGTATCAACAGCAGTCATGGCACAGTGTACCTACAGCCACATGTCACTGCATGCTGCAGGGGGAAACTGCTCAGCTCTTGCTCTTAAGACCTGGTGATCAAAATTTCAGATGAGTCACCACCTGTCCATTCAGCATAGATTTCCAGTGAATGCTGGGCACTGAGGACGGGGCTGGGGTTACAGAATTAAACAAGAATAAGATATGATCGCTGCCTTCAAAGGACTTACAGGCTGATGGGTTGCAACCAAGTAGAATGTGACTTTTACCATGAAAGGTACAGGGTTCCAGCTCCATTAGGAACTGGATACTCTTTAGAGTATTTCCATCTCACAGAGAAGGAAATGAAGGCACAGAGAGGTTATCAGCTAATAAGTAATAGAGTAAGTAGTGGAGCCAGGATTCAAACCCAGGCAGTTCAGGCTCCAGATCTGTGGCCTCAAACACTATGCTCTGGTGACTGGTGATCAACACCTTCCATCTGAAGATGTCCTGGTGCTTCTTACTCTAAAGTCCTCCAAGAGCTTGTCAGTACTAAAGTCACCCCCAAAAAAAAATCTTCCACACAGGGAGAGCACACCCTATCTGTGAAGCAAAAATAAATCCAGGAAGCAAAACATAATGATGGTTCGTAAAATCTGCTTTAACTTGATAGTCCCTTTCCACTTTGATCTATTGAAGTCTATATTTGAAGGAAAAGGTAAAGGGATTTTACAATATGAATGTTACAAGAAAGAAAATACATTTTCTGAGTTTGTCAAGATGGGGCTATGAGAGAAGGATTGTCTAAGACAGGTACCCAAAAGGTGAGGGAATGCAAATGTCTGGTGGCTGGAAACTGCTTGCAAAGCTATATGAATGTGTAAGAGCTCTGTGAAGGGAGAGGTCATATCGGGGCAGAGTCAGGGACTGCCACGCTTCTAATTTGAAATCCATGTCCTCCACCTTTTGTCACTCACCTCTTCTACCTTCCATCCCGTTCAACACTTATCACCCTACCAGCACTTTCTTTTCTGGGAAATTAAAAAACAAATGGTAGGGCTGGGCACAGGGTCTCATGCCTGTAATCCCAGCACTTTGGGAGGCTGAGGTGAGAGGATTGCTTGAGGCTGAGAGTTCAAGACCAGCCTGGCCAACACAGTGGAGACCGTTCCTCTACAAAAAATTAAAAACTTACCCTGGTATGGGGGGAAAGGGGAGGGAGCACATTAGGACAAATACCTAATCCATGTCAAGCTTATAACCTAGACGACGGGTTGATGGGTGCAGCAAACCACCATGGCACATGTATACCTATGTAACAAACCTGAATGTTCTGCATGTGTATCCCAGAATTTAAAGTACAATTATTTTAAAAAAGGAAAAAAAAATCCACCTCTACAGTGGTTATGAAGAGTCTGCCGATCTTAATAGGGACATTTTTGGCTATGTGACTCCTGTGGGAAAACAAGAAACTCAAAGTGTGGCTTCAGAATCTTCTGGCCCCAACCTGGTGAAGGAAGCCAGGCTGTGGGCTGCCCACCAAAGGGTCCCCACCGAGCAGAGGCTAGGATGGGAAATTCCCCCGGAAGGGGACGTGGCAGGGAGCAAGGCCAGGACAGGTGAGGCTTTCCGTCCTTTTCTGCCTGGACCACGAGGGCTCCCACCTCATGATCGTGAATCAACCCTTCCCGAGGGCCTCGGCCGCATGTCTCGCAGCTGACCGCATCTTCCAGTGACAGTACTGGCCCGGACAGGTATGCAGTCAGAAATATGGCCTTGTCTTGTTGAGAGACCACACGCAACACAACGAGACAAGTGGCTGTGAACAGGCGGTGCTCAATCAGGGCTGGTGACCCTTGAGTCAGCCTGGGCTTCCCTTTCTAGGGGCCGAGAATAACCTCAGCCTGTGTCTGTCTGTTCGTCCATCCACCCGGTTTCTCTGTCTCACTTGATCCATGTATATCAATGGCTTAGATAAGAAGATTCTTCTAACCAGTTCTGCCTGTTAATATCCTCATTCAAAATATGCTCTTCGAAGTTGTGCACCTTCAGGATCATGTAATTAACTGCCTTTGCTACAAATTCTTAGAAACAAGCTCTTATCTAGGGCCAAATAAGTATTCCTTCCAGCTTTGTCTTGTATGACTGGAGGTCTCTGCCCTTAAACTGTCAGGACGTTTTCCTCCCTGGCCTATTACACTTCAACCCAGACTCCTCACCCCCATGGCCCAGGAAGGAGTGGCTTCAAGTTTCCAGTTCCGGCCACAGGGCTGACATTCCCCACACTGACCCAGCTTCCGCCTGGCTTTCAGCACCATTGGCTAAGTAGCTACTACATGCTAGGTGCTTACAATTGTTAATGTATTTAATCCCATTTAAGTAATTACCTTGTTTAATGCCTTACTGATTTGCATTTCTATTTTATACACAGGTAAGCAGAGGCTTAGAGAAGTTAAATTAACTTGACCAAGGTCACGGACGTTGGTTTCTGCTCTACCTGACTCTACCGAGGGGCTGATGGCTACTTCTTGGATCCATCGGCCTGGAAGAGCACCACAGGATTCAGTATAAACTGAGACTGGGAAGAGAGCTGCTGGAGGCAGGATGGGGATTTTTAAAGTGGGGAGGCAATCTGAATCTTGTGGAGACTGCGCCATGATCACTAAGTGTGGGGCTTTGCAGAAATAAGACACTTCCCCGGAGGATCTCAAAGCACACCTCTCACTCCGTATGTTGGCGCCGAGAATCACAAACTGTCATCCTCTGGCAACTAGACAAAAGGACTGAGAAACAAGCAGAAGGTCAAGGTCAGAACCTGAGGATTGGGAAGGCTCCAGGCCCTGCTGGGTGGCTGCGTGATGCAGGGCTGTCAGAATTACACAGCATTGCTTGCTGTGGACTGGATTTGCCTGTGTCCTCACAGACCACTCAGACACTGTGGTGGTAACTCTAGTCTCTGCTAGTATCTTGGAAGTGTTCTGCGGTTTAGGGGAAATTCTACTGAGTGTTACATTTTAACTTCCTGTCAGGAAAGCACTAAAAGGCCCAGTAATGGCCAAGCACGGTGGCGCATGCCTCTAATCCCAGCACTTTGGGAGGCTGAGGTGGACGGATCACAAGGTCAGGAGTTCAAGACCAGCCTGACCAATATGGTGAAACCCCGTCTCTACTAAAAATACAAAAATTAACCGGGTGTGGTGGTGGGCGCCTGTAGTCCCAGCTACTCGGGAGGCTGAGGCAGGAGAGTTGCTTGAACCTGTGAGGCAGAGGTTGCAGCGAGCTGGGATCGCGCCACTGCACTCCAGCCTGGGCAACAGAGCTAGACTCTGTCTCAAAAAAATAAAATAAATAAAAGGCCCAGTAATTTTCACTCTTTATTCCAATAGCTCATTGTTAACATGTTACCGATTTGCCCAAATCGCCTCTGTTACTCTCCAGTGGTCTACCTGGTTCTCTCACTGTGGCCCCAACTTTTTCATCCCTGCTATCCCTAAGGACTCATGTTTATGCTTCTCATTCTCTTTTATATCCTTTTACGCCTGGAGGTAGCCCCTGTACCACCCCGGTTCTATGCCCCACTCCACCCCTGATCTTCCACCACCCCCGTCTGTAACCTTGGGAAGATCCCTGCCCTCCTGTCTTAGTTCAGGCTACCGTAACAGAGACCTGGCCGTTTCAGCAACAACATTCGCTTCTCCTGCTTCTAGAGGCTGGAAGCCTGAGATGACGGTTGGGTTCCTCTTGAGGGCACTTCTCTTGGGTCATAGCTGCCTTCCTGCTATATCCTCACAAGGCAGAGAAAGACAGCTCTGTTTGCTTCATCTCCCTGTAAGGGCACTAATTCCGTCTCGGTGATCCACCCCCATAACCTCACCTAAACCTAATCACCCCCAAAGGCCCCACCTCCTAGTATCATCACACTGGAGATTATGGCTTCAACATACACATTTTGGGAGGATGCAAATATTTAGTCATAGCGCGTCTGTGGGCCTATTTCCTCACTTGTACAAAGGGGATCCCTAAGGCCCCTTGGCTTCCTGCCCTGCTCATGCTACTGCTTCTAGAGCCTTAGCGAGGGTAGGGGTCAGCACATTTTGTCCTCCACAGGCTGGGCGTCCGCCCTGTCTTTCCCCGGTAGGGGCTTCAGGCTGGGACTGTTTCCTTGGATGGGAGCAGCTCCCATTAGAGCCATGTCTGTAGAGAGGCCCATGGAGAAAGTGAGACAAGGGCCTGGCCCCCAGGGATGCATCAGAACATTGGGAAAGTAAAATCAGCTTTTGAAGTGCTGTAAAAGCATTGATTTTTTTATTATGTCTTTTTTTTTTGAGACGGAGTCTCACTCTGTCATGCAGGCTGGAGTACAGTGGTGCAATCTCAGCTCACTGCAACCTCTGCCTCTGGGGTTCAAGCGATTCTCCTGCCTCAGCCTCCAGAGTAGCTGGAATTACAGGCAAGTGCCACCATGCCTGACTAATTTTTTTGGATTTTTAGTAGAGACAGGGTTTCACCATATTGGCCAGGCTGGTCTCGAACTCTTGACCTTGTGATCTGCCTCCCAAAGTTCTGGGATTACATGTGTAAGCCACCATGCCCAGCCCTCATTGTCTTTCATAACTTTGGGTATAAACCATTCTGCGAAACAAATACAGTTACTATAACTAAGCACACATAGGCCCTCCCACTCAGGAGGAGAGCGGACCCGCGCGCGGTGGTCGTATAGGAAGTTTGAATGCTTATGTGTCCTGTTTGCGAAATAGACCTAAGGAAGAGTGGCAACGGTTACTCAGTAACTGACAGGTGCCCGGGGTCCTGAGAGCATGTGTGATGATTTCATTTCTTGTAAAATCAGGGGGTCTGGGGTGAACTTACAAACGTTCAGGAAGACTGAGACAACAGAGCAGCATTAATGTTTGCCAGCCTCAGCTCATCTGAGCCTTGCAGACCGCAGTGAGCCTGAGGGATAGGAGTTCAGCCCACTTTACAGATAAGGAGCCAGAGGCTAGGTGAGTCACCGACTGCCTCAGGTGAGTGCCAGAGTCGAAACTCAAAACCTCCTCTGGAGATCTTCAGTGCCTCTTGATCCCCTTCCCTCCCCTCCACGGTGCCCTCTCTCCCTCCCCAGCCCCATTATTCAGAGCTCAAAAAGGCACATACCAGGATGTCCAGGCAGGCAGCCTTCAGCAGGGTGATCTGGTCTGCGATGGTCAAGCTGGTGAAGCCGGGCAGGCGTTTAGCAAACTCCACAATCTTGATAATGCACTTGGTGGCCAGTTCACTGAATTTGTCCCAGAGGCCCAGGTCCAGTCGGACTCGATGGTCAGCACTGGAATTCTAAGAGAGACAGAAAACGTCACATCAGATACAGCTTCCGGGAAGCTCTACAGGAAGCGGGAAACTCAACATGTTTCTTCTTTAAAGGGGTGACACGTCAGCCTAAGCAGGCAGCTTGTTGGTGGGCAGCTGCATTTTTAGCCTGGATTCATCCTTTTAAAATGCTAAAAATCTTATGCCTGTACCATTGGATAATCAAGTAACAGATGAGAGGGAGTTTCTCTGTATGCAGTTATCCAGCTAACAAACATAAAAGGAACGAGGATTCGCCACTTTCTAACTCTGATGAATGAATGGCTCTAGGCACTGACCATCAGTACTTGCTAATCTCTTAAAAACAGCCAACCTGTCACAATGTCCTGATGGAAAACACGCCACCACCTATCAAATATTCTGGCCAAAAATCAAACTGGAATTAGACTGAGACTCTAGATATTACCTCAGGAAATCCAGGGACATGGTAAACTACACAAAGGGGGTGCAGCTGTCAACATTCGGAACGCCAGAAAATCCACAAAATCCAATGAACTGGTTCCTTCCACAAGTACATTGCAAGGGAGGACAAGTGGAGAGAGAAATCTATCGATTGAAAGCAACTGAACCCACACGCTCATTAACTGGTGGGTGGAGAGATACATTGTGATTGCAACTTTGCAATGACAATGCTACATAGCATTAATAAGGAAGGAAATGGGAATACGTACACAGCATGGATAAACCTTGGAAGCACGCTAACCCAAAGAAGGCAGACGTAAACACCCACGTACAAAATGATTCCATTTATATGACGTTCCGGAAAAGGCAGAACGATAGTAATTGACAAGAGCTCAGTGGTTTTCCAGGAGCGGGAATGTGGGTGGGGACTGACCACAGGGGCACAGGAAGCTCTGCAGCTTCTACACCTTGACTGGGGTCAGGTTATGTGACTGTACACTTTTGTCACACTCATCAAGCTACACCTTTAAAAAAGATAAAAATTACATTACATAAATTGTACCGCAATAAACCTGACTTAAGAGATTTAGAAGACTGACGACCAATGGCATGGTGTAAACGTTAACTACATTTCAATTCAAAAACTAAACTGTAAGGAGATGGTGATATATATGAGAAAACTAGAAATAGGAGCTAGAAGGTGTTGGAGATCATTTTATTTTCAGATGGTAATAATGGCACTGATGCTTTGCTTTCGTTTGTGGAAGTGTCTTTCATTTAGAACACATATTAAGATATTTACAGGTAAAATGATGAGATATTTGTAATTTACCACGCAACAAAAGGCTGATGTTTGGTCCTCTGACAGATGCAAATGGCTCGGGAGAGGTACTGAGGTACTGTGTTTCTCAAATGGACAGCTTTAGCTCCCCACCTCAGTTAAAGTCAGTCTACAGGAAGTCAATAAAACTAGCTCTTGCTTTTTACGTCTGCATGGAAAGCCAGAAAGAAGAGTTTGCACGAGATGCCACGGGCGCTGTAAAAACGGCGGTGGCCAACTTTGCCTTCCACGACATTCCTTGCAGAGAGCAGACATGCATCTCCAGATTTATGTTACTCCTTCCTCCAGGACCTTGGTGGAATACGGTACACTTGGGGGAACATGAGCTCGAGATGTGTGGCCATTCGGGCCGTAATTAAATTTAATAGGCAGTTTATCCGGTTCATGGGAAGATGACACGGAAGAGAGGGACGGAGAGTCAAGCTTATGGAGGGAAATCATTTTACAATAGAGTATCCATCTGGAAAAAAAGACATTGCCCCGACCCAGCGAGTGTGAACGAAATCTTCATCAACATCGGATGAGGTTACTTTATCACGCGCCAGGGCTGAGAGAGAGGAGCCTGTCGCACCTTCTATTAAAAATAATGCACAGCCGTCTTAACGGCATGTAAATCTAACTCACTATTATGCAAACTGAAGGGAAGAGGCAGTTAATAAAACACAAAATAACCTGGTGTTTTATTATACTGGCTGCTGGATTCACAGGCAGGAGGCTTCAAATGGCTTATATATTATCTTCCAGCTGCGGCAAATGGAGAGCCCTGGCCTGCTTGGGTTGGTAATGAAGGCAGCTGTGGGGAGCACCAGGGAAGCGTGAGTTTTCAGCAGCATTTCTGGGTGTGCATGGAGGAGAACCAGCAGCGGAAGAGAGGCAGAAAATGAGTGGTGAGGCGAGGCCCTTGCTGTGAGTGTGAGACAGGCTGAGGAGGAAATCAGCCAAGGCAGAAGAGCAAAGGGCTCTCCTCGGTCCGCTGCCAACCGAGAGAGTCTGGCCAGGGCTCCCAGGGCAGGCCCCCTCTTTGGTAGGAGCTACAGGAGCAGTCGCCCCCCCAGGATGCTGCATGGTAGCCCATATGGAGGACCACGCCCATGGCCCCCAGGGCCATCTTAAGCAGCAGAAAATCCAATCCTACTATGAAATCCAATTAAATGGCAATTTTTGCCACGCAGATGGATTCCCTTCTTCTGCTGGTTTGGTTCTCTGCTGCAACGGGCTGGCAGGACTTTCAGAACAAGACCCTTAAAGTGGAATCACTAACATCTTTAAATCCCACTCGAGGCAACTTCTGGGTATCACAGTGGTTTGTTCAAGGTTTCTGGCTTTTCCCCCCCCAAAGCTAAGAAGGAAACGTAAATTTTCATGAAAGGAATAAAGAGGTAAAGTTCTGTGTCCGTGTTGGGTGTATCCATGGAGATGCCCCCTTCCTCCCTAGGCCTGAAATCCTTCCACCATCCTGAGAGACGGATGTCCTTTCAAGTTTGATTTGCAGACCATCCCTGTCACCCACATGCCATTCCTGCATTTTGTATGGTCCTGTATGTGACCACACCTTTCCTAGGGCCTTCCTTGTGCCAGGCACTATTTATGCTCAACAATCACTGACTTGCTTTACTTGTCACAGCGCCCCCATGTGGTGGGTAATATTATAACTATTATATTATGATCAATATTATCATTATCAGCCATTTGGGTGGGATAAGGAGGCAAAGGCCCACAGAAGCACAGTCATTTGTGCAAGATCCCCCAGGCGAACTGGAGGGCATGGGATTCACCCACACGGTTGGGGTTGTGGTGTCCTGGCTTCCCACTGCTGCAACATGACACCCCCTCCCTACTGGTTCTCACATATTTTTACTTTCTAGTTAGAACTTCTTGACTCCTAAAGCCTGTGGTTTCATCTGTGATCTCCCTCCTTGTTGGAATCTCTGGATGCTTCCATGAGGTAGCTACAAGAGCTCCCGCAGGGCTATGTGCCAGCCAACATCTCTTTGTGATCAACACACACATTACCTAGGCGCTATGACAACATGGCTTCGGGAATGTCTGCCCATGGGAAGAGAAGGCCCCCAACACATCTGCAGCATTATCCTGAGGACCGGATGCCTCCAACAGGTGGGGAGAAGGCAACTTGGCAGCCACCCTGCAACTCTGGGTAGATAGGAGGGCGTCATCTTAAAGGCATGGTGCAGGCTGTGGGTAGAGAGGGCTTCAGGCAAAGGGCACTGGGAGAGGGGAGGTAGGGAGGATCTCTAGAATCTTTCAAGTATTTCCTAGCAGCCTGGCTAAATGCAAGGACGATTCTGCAGGATTCCCCTGGAGGTCATGTTTCACGCGTGCTCCTGGACCCCCATCATCTAAGATTCCTGAGCTGGGACATGACCCTGGAAGGGACCATCTGCAGCCCCTTCACTCCTGGGGCTCAGAGATCTGGGGCCTTGGTAGAGTGCAGGGGTTGGGTGGCGGGTATAGTCCAAGACCCTAGAGGTTGTCCAAGAACTGCTAGAATTCTGGAGTGGTCCCAGCCCCTGGAAGGGGCCATGAATGCCTTCTGGAGCTACAGGGCACGTCTGAGAATGATCAGAAGCCCTGCCCTGTGTCCCTGCCAAAGCCTTCCAGCCAGAAACAGCAGCTAGGGACCACCTCTTGGAACTCCTTTTTCTCATGACTAGAAACTTCCCTTGGCTCCCTAGGGCTAAGGTTCACCTTATCCCAGCACACAAAGCCCTTAGACAGCTAGCCCTGACCTACCTCCTCAAGCTCGGCTCTGCCTTCCTCCTACCCAGCCCCAGCCCTGTGAAACCCTGGGGCACATTCATGCTATTGCTTTTGCTGGGAATGTCCTTTTCTTATTCCACCACTCAGGAAGAACGTGGACACTTAGCACAGTTCCTACAGAACATTTTTCTTCGAGAGGTCAGGACGTATGTGTGCTGCCAGAGGTTTCTAAATACTCACAACACCTGTGACAAAATTTGATTTCCAGCTAGACTTTGCAGTAGAAACGCAAACATGGAAAGGTAACCTCCGTGCAGTACAGTTCTGCACTCGGTAGGTGTTGTTTGTTATGGGTTAAATTGTGTCCCTCAAAAAGATGTGTTGAAATCCTAGCCCGAGTATGTCAAAATGTGACCGTATTTGGAAACAGGGTTTTTATAGGGGTAATCAAGTTAAAATGAGGTTATTACAGTGGGCCCTATTCCAGTATGACTGGTGCCCTTATAAAAAAAATGTGGAAATCTAGACAGAAGTCCATACGCACAGAGAGAAGAGGCTGTGAAGACACCAGGGAGAAGATGATGAGAAGGCAGAGGATTCGTGTGATGTAACTACGAGCACTGCCGGCCACGCCCGAAGCTCCAAGAGACAAGAAAGGGCTCTCTCGGCTGGGCACGGTGGCTCCCGCCTGTAATCCCAGTATTTTGGGAGGCTGAGACATGTGGATCAACTGAGGTCAGGAGTTCGAGACCAGCCTGGCCAACATGGTGAAACCAAGTCTCCACTAAAAATACAAAAAAAAAAAAAATTAGCCAGGCATTGTGGTGGATGCCTGTAATCCCAGCTACTGGAGAGACTGAGGCAGGAGAATCGCTTGAACCAGGGAGGCGGAGGTTGCAGTGAGCTGAGATCATGCCATTGCACTCCAGCCTGGGCAACAAGAGTAAAACTCCGTCTCAAAAAAAAAAGAGAAAGGGCTCTTTTCCAAGCTGTTAGAGACAGCACGGCCCTACACACACCTTGATTTTGGACTTCTAGCCTCCAGAAACGTGATCAAATAATGTTGTCTCAAGTCCCCCCGTTTGTATGACTTCGTTCCAGCAACCCTACGAAACAAGCACAGTAGGTATGCAGTAATTGTTTGTTGTAACATGAAAGAACGGTCCCCAGCCCCTGGGTCGTGGATGGGTACTGGTCGGTGGCCTGCTAGGAACTGGGCAGCACAGCAGGAGGTGAGTGGCCAGGAGTGAACATTACAGCTTGAGTGCCACCTCCTCTCAGATCAGCGGCAGCATAAGATTCTCATAGGAGCACAAACCCTACTGCGAAGGGCGCATGTGAGGGAGCCAAGTTGCCCGCGCCTTATGAGAACCTAACTAATGCCTGATGATTGGAGGTGGAACAGTTTCATCCTGACGCTATCCCCACGCCCCGCATCCATGGAAAAATGGTCTTCCATGAAATGGGTCCTTGGTGCTGGAAAGGGTGGGGACTGCTGGCTGGGTGATGCTGGCAGCACAGGTGTGTTTACTAGCAAGAAACTGCAGCTAAGTTGACAGCTGGCTCAAAATCAGAAAGCTGTGAGGTGAGAGTAGGGACTAGAACTCGGGTTTCATGGCCCCCACCGACCTTCCACCCCTCCTGGTGCATCTCTCCTGGGAGGCCAAGCTCCCCAAGTTCCTGATTCTGCTCCTCTGGCTGATGGCAAATGTTGGTTTCCAAAAAGAGCACCACCCATGACGACAAGTGCTTGAAATGGCTTTCCTTTTCTATGGTGTGTCTCCTGGGAAGTCTCTTCATGGTTTAATAATTCTGTTTGTGGTCATTTTTCTGAGTGGATTTAGGGCTTCTTAAATCTTCATAGTTCACGTTCGTGAGCCCCGTGGAGGACAGCTTACCTCCCGCCGAGCCCTGCGTGGTGAACAGCCTGCACACGGCAGAGCCGCGGGAGCCAGGGAGCAGAGGCGGCCCTGAGCAGACAGCGTGAGTGGGGGCTGGGGGCTGCACCTCCTGGAGATCTGTCCCACTGTCACACCGACACTACTTTACAGAACCTGGGCATGTGGCTCAAAAAACTGACATCACGTTTCTGACGGGACAGAGAGGAGGAAAGATGCACATTCTGCACACCTCCTCTGGGCTGGAAACCGCACGGTGCTCAATAGAGTTTTCCCATGGAAACCTCCAGGCAGGAGGCAGATGTGTTTTAAAACTCCTATTATGGCCGGGCGCAGTGGCTCACGCCTGTAATCCCAGCACTTTGGGAGGCCGAGGCAGGTGGATCGCCTGAGGTTAGGAGTTTGAGACTAGCCTGACCAACATAGTGAAACCCTGTCTCTCTACTAAAAATACAAAAAATTAGCCGGGCGTGGTGGCAGGCTCCTGCAACCCCAGCTACTCGGGAGGCTGAGGCAGGAGAATCACTTGAACCCGGGAGGCGGAGGTTGCGGTGAGCTGAGATTACGCCATTGCACTCCAGCCTGGGCAACAAGCGTGAGACTCCGTCTCAAAAAAAAAAAAAGAAAAGAAAGAAAAAAACCTCCCATTATACAGATGAAGGAGCTGAGGCACCAACGATGATGTAACTTTCCAAAGCCTCAGGACGCCTAAGTAGCAGGGGTAAGAGTTGAATTTGAATGTATGAGGCCCTAAAGCCCAAATGACACAGCCAAGTCGGCTTCACCCTAAGGAAGCGGAGCACACGTCCTCAGAGCGAGGGGGTTGCCTCTGGTTCACTCCTGATTCTATTTTGGAAAGCTCCTCTAGAAATAGCTTCTCTCCTGCTTTCCACCTTTCCACAGGGAATCCACCCTCTCTCCTTTTATGGAGACAGAGGGTCATCGGGTAGAACCCTTCCCAGGGATGCCAGCTCTGAAGATTTCGGGTGAGTGCCCTGCTCTGGCCTGAGGTGGGGGTGGTGAGGATATGTTTCTGCCTCTTCCATCCATTCCTGTGGCCTCCTGGGACCCAGCCATTTGTCCCAAATCTTACCCTAATTAGGGAAGAAAAAGGAACTACTCTTTCAAAGCTCTGTAGATGCGCAGCTGGCTGCGTTTTTTATCCCTCTCTGCCCACTAATTCCAAAGGCATCTGACAGGGATGCCACTCGGGTGAGGATGACAGGAAGTTTCTTGCAGTGGAAGCAACTGCCTGTCTAAAAAAAGCTCTTTTTAAAAATGCTCAACTCGGAACTAAGAGCTTGCAGAGAATGTGTTATGGCTGCTGTTATTTATTTATACCGCCTACTTCCAGAAAGGATTTTAAGTGGCTCACAATAAAAACACAGCCAGATCTGGGGAGAGACAGTAGAAATGAAGGGCACAGCTGGCCGAGACACTGGCTGAGCGCGCCCTCCACCCCGCGGTGGGCGGCAGGCCGCTGGAAGGACGCCCGGTAGTGAAGGGCCATGCTCTAGAGATGAATCGTGTTTCTGGTTTTCCTGCCCAATTGAAAGAGGTGCAAGAAAGTCCCCACAAAGTGTTTAGGATGGCAGGCCCTAGTTGAGGACTGGGGGTGATTCACCCCCAATTGGGGTGGATAGGAAAGGGCCCTGGAGGCCCGCAGGAAAGCCTCTCTCTCAGGTCAGAAGCAGAAGCTGAGAGTGGAATTTGAACGCACAGTTTACGTGGGAGGAGAGCCCAGGAAGTGCTGGAAGAGCAGGTTGGGCAGGGAAGGACGCCAGCCAGTGAGCATCGCTGTGGACAGTCAGGCTCCATCTCGGTGGGAAACTCTGGGAGACAGTTCAGAGGATAACCAAGAGTTCTCCTGCCCAAGGAATAAGGAAGCTGACGGGTTTACCTCTCCAGCTTCCATTCATCAGCGGTGAGGGAACGCTCGCAGGAGTGCCAGTGCCTCACACATGAGCCAGCCTGCAGGAGGGAACCCTGGTCACGCCAGGGCACGTGTTCTGAGAGGGGGCAAATGCTGTATGCTGTTTGTCCTGCCCTCCTCCAGATTAGAGTGGGAGCCATTTCACCTGGTTACTAGGTGAGTCAGGGTCTGAGGACTGGCTTGGCTATGCTAATACAGCATCTGGAGGAGACGGAGGGGCCCCCAATGTAATCAGTGGCCCTAGGTACTGCCATGTAATGTCTCTCACCTCCTGACCTGGCTCAAAAGTCTCTTTTAGGAAGACCTCCCCACTCTGATCTCTTTTACCTCTGACTTTCTTGGAGCTACCAGATTGATTTATTCCTGGGTCACAGCTCTCTCCTAACTACATGCCTCCAATGTCCCCAGATTACATTCTCTTTGTGGCAACCCTGTTGAGGGATTCTGTGCGTAGTTAGTGGTTGAAAGAGCTGCCTGGGGCCAGACCGTTCAGCATCAAGTCTCACCTCTGACCACGTGTTGACGGAGAGGCAAGGGGAAAGTTATCTAGCCCTTCTGTACCCGGCTTTCGCATCTGTAACATGAGGGCAATGAAACCCAATTCATAGAGTCCTCATAAGGAGTAAAACACTTAGTATACTTACCGTACTTAGCATGGTACCTAGTACACAGTAAATGCTCAATAAATATTAGATGTAACAATGATTACAATGATAATAATAAAGATTTTTTGACCACAACCTGTCAATTACTGCTATTTACAGACTAAAATACAGACTCACCAACTGGCACTCAAGACTCTGCCAGGCTTTTCCGTCCTTAAGTCCCAGTCGCTCTCAGCTCAACACCATCCAGCACTGCACAGCACCTGCCTTCTCTCATCTTCTCTTTTCGACCCTTCACACTGTCCCAGCCTGAGTTCCCTCATTTCTTAGATCAAGACGCCCTCACCTTGATACACAGCCCAGTACAATGCCTGAAACGCTCCTGAGTGGTTGGCAGTCAGTAAATCTTTCTAAAAGAGATGAATGGCATACTCTCTGGGATTGGTTACCCATCATGTTACTTTTCTGTATTGTCAGATGTGCCCATCTCAGGGGGCCAAGCCCCTGGAGGGTTGGTTCACACCCAGGAGAAGTTGCGTGGCGGGATGACATTTCTGCCACTGCTGGGGAGACAGTTTCAGGTCCCACCACAGCAGCTTTCCATAAATTGTCTCATTTCATCCTCCCAACGATTTCACATTATTCCCATTCAGAGATGGGAAAACTGAGGCTGACAGACATGAAGTAATTTGTTCACTGTCCGGGGGCTGATGGGGGCTGAGCAGGACACGAACGACACCCCCGTGGTTCCTGGCCTCTGTTGTGGATACATGCTGTCACGGTCCACCTTCTCTCCAGGTGAAAGTGAAAGCTCCCTTGCAGTGTCCAGTCTTGTCCTGCCCTGTGTCCTTGCTCTGGGATGGGACAGTGCTCCCTAAGCTCCATGAAGACTGGTTGAGGTTAAGCCGAGCCTCTTTCTTGGCCTGGCAGACATGCCAGTGTTTCTCCTGGCTGGCACCCATGGGTGAGGCAGGCCCCAGAGTGCCACCCTGGGTCTTGCATCTCAAAGCCCATCTCATTTGCTCTTCAGAGTGTGGTCTGCAGGCCAGTAGCATGCAGCCCAGCAGCTTAGGTCAAGATGCCCTCACCTTGATACACAGCCCAATACAACGCCTGAAACGCTACTGAATGCCTGAAATGCCCCTAGGCCATGCCTACTGCACCAGAGCTGCATTTTAACAAGATCGTCAGGTGCTTCAGATGCACCCTGAGTTTTGGGAAGCACTGTTCAAGGTTCTGCTTCTGCTTCTGGTGAGCCGAAGTCTCTGGCCTTAGCTGGGAGACCTGTCCATTTAATATGGGCCCAGCCCTTCAGAAGCTGGTGCCACCCAACTGTGAAGCCTCAGGCTCATCTGAGAAGCCACCCAGGCATGTGCCGGCACCAGTTTCCATGGGCACCCCTCTGGGCCTGCTCCTGGTCACCATTCTCGTGTTACATACCATGGTGGCACCAGCATCCCGGCGTACTACGCCCATGCTCGCCGTGAACTGCTGCAAAGGCCCTCTGCTCACAGTTCTTTTTTCTTTCTGGCATCACTATTTTGTCTTTTTATCTCGAGGACCTTCCATGCTATCCTTTTTCTAGCATACCAGCAAATGCTGTAATAATGGGATTTAAAAAAAAATTTATGTTAACTATAGCATTATAGGTGAGCGACCTGAGCTTTTTAAAGAGGCCACAGCAACATTCTAGTTGTATTTACTCATCAAATATCTACTGAGTGTCTATTACTGGCCACATGTTAGAAATATACATCAGTGAACGTAATACACGCAAAAGACACTTGGAAAAATTAAAGTACCTCATGACCTCTCCACTGGACGATCCAGACCACCCAACATACACCTCCTACCTTTTTATCTCACTTCTCTTTTTCCTGCCTCTATTTCTAATCTCAGTGAAAGGCCATTCCTAGTGGAACGCTGGGAAGCAGAGGGGGAACATTCACTCAACAGGGCGCGGGGCATGCCGGCCCCGAACTTCTCAGCCCTGGCGTAGGGGTTTTGTACACATCCTCTCACAGAAGGCAGACCTTGGCCCAGGAGATGGCCTCACTATCTTGACTGGATTTCACAGCTGGATTGGGGTTTTTAAAAAGACTGGGCCCTTGTCCCCCGGGTCCCTCTGTACAGGTGTCTGTCATGACCCATGTCATGTTTCACAGGCTTTGTTTCCTTCACCATATCAAAGTCTCTGAGAGCAGCACTGAATAGTTGATGATGCCAGGGCCTAGAACACAGCCTGCCATATAGTAAATGCTCAGTTAATGCATCTAGAGTGAATGCACCTGCAGTGAGGAGGCACTCAGCCTGCTCACTGACTGCCTAAGCCCAAAGGCTATTGCACAGGGGAAGTGGTTACTATATACCCCCAGCTGGCTAACATGCAAGCCCCTGCCAGGCCCAGGGCAAAACGCGCATGCGTGTGTGTGTGCACGCGTGTGTGTGCACGCATGTGTGTACACATGCGCATGTCTCTGCACACATGCATGTGCAAGGTTTCCACACTCCCAGCTGCCTGGGGCAAGAGCATCTCTTACCGTAGTGTATTTACCCAGCTGGCAGAGCGAAGGGAAAGTTTCCTGGTGAGCCTTTCGGATCTTCTCTGTGAGATCGTCCAGCTCAGCTGTCATTTCATAGCTCTCTGTGCATTCTTGCTTCGAAGTCTCCTTCTTTTTCTTGTTCCTGTCATTCCTGACAGCTGGAAACGAGAGAGAAGGCACATCAGGGGTCACTGAAAGCTGGGCCTGTGCTCCCAAGCTGGGAGCTTCCACCTCCCAATGCTGCCTTATTAGGCTCATTTGCTATTTGGGACAGGAACAGTGGGAAGAGGTGGTAATAACACATCTCTCTGGAATAGGGATTTGGCAGGCAGGAGGCTCAGGCAGAGAGCTAGCTTTGTCTTTCTGTATATGCATATGCCTGTCAGTTCTTTGGAAAGCCTGGGCTCACCCTGGAGGCTCAGAGTCTTGGCTTGTCAGAGAACTTTTTCTGTGGACTGGATCTCTTAAAGGGAGAAGGATTTTTCCAAGAGCTTTACCCTCCAAGGGGATGCCCTGAGTGACACTGTCAGGGAAAGGTCAGGTCACTGAACACTGCCCCTGTCGCTTCATAATTAGTATTTCCCAGCTAAACATTTCAGTGTCTTTTTCATTTTCTGAATTAAGTGACTGGCACTTTTGAAGAAACTCATCTGAGAGGAGATAAGGATTCGCTTTTCAAACCCTCATGTTCTTCTGCTTTCTAAACTTCCTGTATGAACCATGTTATCTGCTTTGGTCCATAAAATTACCTAAAAATAATAATTGGGGCTGGGCACGGTGGCTCACACCTGTAATCCCAGCACTTTGGGAGGCTGAGGCAGGCAGATCATCTGATGTTGGGAGCGCGAGACCAGCCTGACCAACGTGGAGAAACCCCGTCTCTACTAAAAATGCAAAATTAGCCGGGCGTGGTAGTGCATGCATGTAATCCCAGCTACTTGGGAGGCTGAAGCAGGAGAATCACTTGAACCTGGGAGGTGGTCTGTGGTAAGCCAAGATCATGACATTGCACACCAGCCTGGGCAACAAGAGGGAGGGAAGGACGGAAGGAAGAAGGGAAGGAAGGAGGGAGGGAAGGAGGAAAGGAGGGGAGGGGAGGGAAGGATAATAATTGATCCAGTATGAAACCCTCAGCCTGGAAAACCATTCATTCCCTTATTCACAGGTAGCCACTTGACTCCACGTTGTGTCCGGAACAATGGACCCACAGCAGGTGTGTGTCCTTTCCCTCTGCCCGCTCTGAGCCAAGCACAAGGAAGCCCGTGCGTCCTCCTGCAGCAAAGGCCCCTGGGATGACTTCAAACCCAAGTGTAACTCAAAGCTCTATCCCCTGGCTAAGATCTCCTGGGGAAAGAAACTAAACCCAGGGAGGCAGACAGGTGAAACCAGACCATGCCACCCCCTCCATGGAGTCCACGTTACCTGGCGGCCCAGTGGGTGCCAGGCTGGACGCTGCCTGGCTGTGCATGCCACCACTGTGACCCGGGAATCTGCGCTGCAAAATGATCCAGGGCATAATCTGATCTGCTTTAAGAGGATCTGGCCTGACTGCCTCCCTAAGAGCACACGGGCGATTTGAGAACTGGCCGTTCCCTGGGTCCACACCATGAGAACACCCACGTTTGGGACAGGAGCTGAGGGCACAGTAAGGCAATAGCAGGAGGAGAGAGGAAGCAGTGACAGGAAAGAGCAAGGGGTGAGAAGGAGGGAGGAAGGAAAAAGGGGAGGTGAGCGGAACCACAAAATCAGTGTCTGTACAAGCCACTCTTACCTAACCGGGAGGGAGGGCAGCTGGGGAGAAAAGGAATATTTTCTGAGTATCTGGAACACGGTATCACAGCATCTCACTTGCTCCTCTTATCAGATAGACACGTTTCAGCCCATTTTACAGATGAAAACAATGAGTCTTGGAGAAGTTCACCTGCTCAAGTTCATATGCTCAAGTCCACATGGTTGAGAAGGTCTTTCCTCACCTGGACTCACTTACTTACTCCTCAGGAAATCGACAGGTCTGAAGAGAATACCCTTCTAGACAGTTTCCTTCCTCCAGGACTCTGAAATGACACTGCTCATTGGCTCAGAAAGTTTCTAGATCACTGGCAAAATGAGTGGGTAGCGCAGCCTCAGCTATATGCTTTCCCAGCGCAGACTGGCCCCTCAAGACCTCTGTGACAAGATCCCTCCCAGCCAGTCGGTGCAGGATGCTGGGTAAGAGCAGGTATCGTGGTCCAAAGCAGAGACAACATAAAGAAGCTGGTGGGCAAAGGAGACACAGTGAGTGGGGAAGGGGTCGTGCAGGGCGGCAGAGACGGCTTGGAGGCTCTCCATGAGGATGAGTCTGGGCTGTGTGAGTGCACAGGATCTCAGGTGATCAGACCCCCGCCTTTTCCCTGCCTCTGCCAATGGCCTTCTTTAGCTAACGAAAAAGTCAAATCTAAGTGGGGAGGGTCCTTCCGAAACAGAGCCCCGGGTAAAAGTACTCAGCAGTGTCTCACAAAGTTATACCCAGAGTTACCAGGTGACCTGGCAATTCCTCTCCTAGGTGTACACCCAAGTGAACTGAAAAGATGTGTCTGTGCAAAACTTGCACATGAATGTTCATGACAGCGTGACTCACAACAGTTGAAAAGTGGAAACAACCCAAATGTTCGTCACGTGATGGAGAAACGGAATCTAGGACGTCCTTACAATGGAATATTTTGGCATAAAAAGAAATGAATTATTGACACATGCTACAACACAGATGAAGCTTTAACACGTACACAGTAAGGAAGCCAGTCTCAAAAGGCCACACACTGTGTGATTCAATTTATATGGGTTTCCAGATGAGGCCAATCCAAAGACAGAAAGGAGCATAGCGGTGCCAGGTCTGGGGGCAGGTTGGTGCGGAGGGAGGGTCGAGGGTGCTGACCGGTTCAGGGTTTCATTTTTAGGAGATGAAAACGTTCTGGACTTAATGGTGAAGGCTGCACAACTTAGTGGATACACTGCACACCCCTGAAACGTACAGTTTAAAATGATGAATGTTACGCTACGTGAATTATATATGAAACACCACCAACAAAAAACCCACAGCTCTGTGGGAGGCGACACTTTGCTAAACACCAGGAACTGCTCTCAGTTGATTCTGAAGCCGAGATGACACCTACAGCCGCACTACCCTTTAGGGATCGTGTGGCAAGGGCCAGCTGGGGCATCAGCAGGGGAAGAATCCTAGCTCGTGAAATCCCCACGGTAAGCCAGCTGAGGTCGGCATTACAACGCCTCTTCTACAGTCAATGAACTTGGGGCCCACAACACCATGTGTGAAAGTAGTGAAGTGAGCACTTCAGCAGAATGTGCAGAAAGCAGAGAGAGAGAGATCACAAAACAGACTAACAACCCACCCAAGGATTCCCCATAATCCCATCCACAGGGAGGTCTATAGGACCTGCATCTGCTCCTAAGCATTCTGCTTCACTGTCCCCATCCACCACCAGAGGCCTGGAAAACTCTGATGAGCAAACACAGATCTAGAGGGTTAGCAGGAGAGCAGAGACGCTGCCGTGAGCTCCCGTGAGTATCTGAACCAAGCAAGCAAGGGAGAGCTGAGGTCGAGCGAGAAGGGGCCCTGGGTGAGCTACAGCTGGGCACCAAGTGGGGAAAGTCTCTGTTGGGTTGTACAGTAAGAGCACCTGCCATTTGCAAAATCACAACTGTGACGCCAGAGCACACTTTTCTGTGCTTTGGGGCCCAAATTTGGAGCACCCTTTCTAGTTGACTTGAAGGGGACGAGGGCATGACGTTAGGCTGCTTTCCACACTCCTTTCGTCTTCTAATGGAAGCCCTGCCACCACTATCTATGTGACTAAAGGACTCCTGGGATGATCACAAACGCTTCCACACCTGCAAAATGCAGGAACAGCCCCTCTGGTGATAATGCCCCAATCACATACAGCTTCCCAAGTTGAAGGACACATTTTCTAAACACGTGGCTTTAGCAGCAGCTTCCCTCAATGGTTTTCAACTCTAGAAGAATGTAGACACTGGGTTTGAGAAGGGCTACCAAGAACGACCAGAATCATGGAGGTGACACCGTGCACAAGAAGCCATGGGGGCCTGGGGTGGAAGCTCTGTCCAGCTTCTTGGAACCACTGGTCCCCCTGAGGCCTCACGGTCAGCAGCTCCTGGGGCAGGGCAGGGCAGTGGCTCGTCCCCTTGGAGGCCAGCAGTGGGAGGCAAGGGGTGATACAGGCATTGCAGGGGAAGCCAGAGATCTGAACAAGTGCCAGCTCCACCATTCACCTCCTGGGGTCAACTCCAGAGGAGGCAGCTCCCCTCAGAGCCTCGCCCAGACGGCAGCAGCACCTGCACGAGATGCACAGATGGTGTGCTGGGCGGGACAGAAGCAGACTCCTGGAAAGGCCTATGTGAGTTAGTTATGCAGGAATAATGTAAGGCCCTTCCGTGGGGAAATGGTGACCTCAACACCAAGGACTTGTGGGGATTACTGTGGGGTCTGTGGCCATCAGTGACAGAGGAGGCTTGCCATAAAAAATGGTGCTTGGAGAAGCCATCACAGTGGCACCAAATGTATGGGTGGACTCATTTGTTCCTTCATTGTTTTGTTCATTCATTCATTCATTCATTCAATGAATATTTACTGAGTATCCACTATGTGCCACTGCAACATAGGATGGTCCTTGCTGCCATGGTGCAAGAGCTTATGGTAAGAGACAGACGTTAATCATATAATAAAACAGGGGCAGTAATAATAGAATATTGGCGTCACTATTATTACAGGTACTGCAATTTATATACAAGAGTATTATTTACCACTATACTGAAAGTGTTAATTACAACTATTGTAAAGCCTTCTATTCATGGTTTTTGATCCTTACAACAACCTAACAGGGAAGGTATCACTAGTATGCCCATTTTGCAGATGAGAAAATGGAGGCACAGGAAGGTGAGTAACCTGCCTGAGGCCATGCATCCTGTGAGTGAGAGAGTCAGGATCAGCACTCAGGAAACCTGGCTCCCGGGCTCCCACTCTTAACACTGTGCTCTGAATCTGCATCTGCTCCACGTACACATAGTCCACAGCGCAGTGAGTGCAATGAAGGACAGTGCAGGGAGCTTTGCCTGTGTATTACTGAGTGTGGCACGGGGATCCTGCTGGTCCTAGATTAGGAAGCTAATGCTGGGGAATTGGGAGGATAAGCTGATGGGTGCTGTGGGATGGCAGGTGGGGAGAGGACTCTCTTCTCTGGGAGCATGGAGTGTGCATCTGATGCTCAGCCCCAGAGCCTGCCTGGGATGTTTGACAGTGGGCCTCTTTTTCACTCTAATTACAACCGACTGGTATAGGCACTCATATATCCGTGTCAGACCCGGGGGCTTGACAAGCTGCTTTCAGGTACGGTGCACCCCTGGGAGGGGATGGGCAGGCAAGGAGAGGAGCAAACACTGTCAAGCCTGCATCAAAGCCCTCCCCTCCAAGTTTGAGACTATCTGAAAGCCAAGGGCCACATGTTACTTGTCTCTATGCCCCCAGGGCTTAATACTGCATCTGACCCGTAGAGGGGGGCCTCAAAACTGTTTTGCAAAAGATAAGATAGACAGGTAACTAAATGTGGAGTTCTGCCCACCATCAGGGCCTAGGTGTGGCGATACAGAGTTCACTTCAGCCTCTTTCTTCCAGAACTGAAGGGTCGCATTAGCACACTGGGGCCTGAGGGGAATCACTAACTGTTCTCCACCCCTACGGTAGTAGCCAGAAGGTTGATGAAGCAGGTGGGGCATTCAGAGGGTCACAGATGTGATTTATACACCTGATAGAACCCGGCCCAATGTTTGCAGAGCGCTTCTTGGATGAAAGGGGCTCCATAAAATATCAAGTATTCTCCTTGTGAGGGGCTAAGTGCTACAAATCAGATTTGGTGGCATAAAAGTAACATATTTATGATCCACTATCATATTGCAAATGAAATGAATGTAATAAAAGTGTCACTTATACAAATACCTCTGATGTACGGATCTCGACCTATGAATATGAAAACAGACACCCAAGCACTTTTATTTGAATGTCTAATCATGGAAATAAATGAAGTCATGTTCATTTTAATGTGTGCACTTGTGCATGTATCTGGAATATTGATTTTCATGCACACAATAAAAATTTAATGCAGGAAACATGCAAAAGATGTAGATTTCACTTGGATTCAGGAAGAGATGAAAACAATGCTTCACTAAAAATCCTTTCACATTAAAAAAAAAAAAAGGAAAATACAATGGATGATATTTTTGCCCATAAAGTTCTTTATATTCAGTTTAGCAAAGGAAGCATAATGGTCTATTTATTCTTGCTTGAAAATTAAAGTCTGGAATTTGTTCACCTTGACTCCTCAGCTCCCTGCTAACTGCAAGAATGATGGGTCACAGTTGGTGATTAGAGCTATGGGGTTGTCATGAGTTGGGGATGGCCTGTAACTAACACACTGCTATATTTAAAAGAAAACTACACAAAAACGTGCTTTGAGTTAAAAAATCATTTTCTGATCTCATTATGTAAATGAACTGCCATGGATCTGAAGGCAGGTGGATCTCTTACTAATAGTTAGAGGCTTACTTTTCCCATAACCTAAGGATTTAACTCAAGCATTTAACATAGCAGGTCCCACTGTAAACTGGGTAGAATTGGGGTGAGTAAATACTTCTTCCGCATCAGAATCTGCCTGAAGGTGGGACTGTGCCTTTTTCCTAATAAAGTGCCTGCCATGTGAATGCTAGTTGAAACTGGAATAAATAAACGGAGAAAAAATGTTAGTGAACGAGGCTGCCGCTAAGTTTTCTTGCCATTCATGAGACAGGTGCCTTTTGGACCAGGCTGAGGGTAAGACACTAAAGAGTGTGTGCTGAATGAATAAAGTTATTTCATTTCCAAGAACCTTGATTTCAGCGTTTGTAAAATGGGGGTCCGAATGGAATCCTAAGAGGACTGCTTCAAGTCTGCAACATGGTAGCATATGTGCAAGGGCTTCAAAAGGCAACAGGAGGCCGCATACAACCTGGAAGTCTAAGGGATGACCTGATGTCCACTGTGCCAGCAATCAAGCAAGGAGCATGCCTAGAATTTTTACAGAACATTACGCCAGGCGTGGTGGCTCACGTCTGTAACCCCAGCACCTTGGGAGGCCTAGGCAGGCAGATCATGAGGTCAGGAGTTCGAGACCAGCCTGGCCGAAACGGTGAAACCCCGTCTCTAATAAAAATACAAAAACATATTAGCTGGGTGTGGTGGCGCGTGCCTGTAGTCCCAGCTACTTGGGGGGCTGAGGCAGGAGAAGTGCTTGAACCCGGGAGGCAGAGGTTGCAGTGAGCCGAGAAGGTGCCACTGCACTCCAGCCTGGGCGACAGAGCGAGACTCTATCTCAAAAATAATAATAATAATAATTTTTACAGAATATTAAACATTTAAGTCTTGGGGGAAATAGTCTGGACATAGCATTCTGAGAGTTTCACAAGGATCTTCCAGCCTAGCTCAGCTTCTTAAAGTTACTCAAAAAAGTTACAGAAAATCCTTGAAATATCCAAATGTACAGATGTCAAATACTTCTTTGTAAAGTGGTATGTTATGCTAAGGACACGTTCAAAACAACTTTAATCACATTTCCCTCACTGGTTGTCTTTTCATATGCAGATTAGACCTCTTCTTGCGTGGACAGTCTTTCAAATACTCTTTCCCTCCTCTACGTGAGCTGCTAAGGGCAGCCCTACTGTGGTCTCATTCGTTTTCAGACAAGCACAGTGTGGTGGGCATCCTTGCAAGGCAAGAGATTTAGTTTTAGATGAAAAATCTTTTTCTTTGGACATATGAGCTATAAGAAATATCTTAAGTTCAAATCCAGAAATGAGAAAAAAGAAAATGTTCTGGCATCACGTATCAAAGTGGGAACTCAACAATGAACAGTTGAGGGACGACATGCAGCACTGAGATGCTTTCCTTCAGTACCGGCGGTGATTCTTTGTACATTTCCTCTGGCAGCAATGGCCTATGCTCAATGACAACTTTGCCTAAATCCTGTCCAAAGAGGCACACGTATCTGTGGCTTTGTCTTTGTGACACAGCTACCCAATATGAATAAGAGCTGACATGAAGCCCTTTACTGATGGCATACAACTGAAAGTCAAAAAATGGAGATAAAAGACATTGCGGCTGGCCCTCTGCTTTTTAACCAGGAGTAAACTCACACACTTACTGCATGATCGATTCACCCTGTTTTCAAAAACCTCTGATCTAGGGGAAAAAAAGGTTTAGTATCCCCTCCTTAATCAATTTTCATAGGCAGGAAATTCTTTGCTATACCAAACTCAAATTCACTTCTGCTGAAGCCCAAGCTGCCCTTGTATATCTGAAACACTGCTGAGTGGGTCTTTGAATTCTTTCGAAAAAAGGCAGACAGTCTAAGGTTCAGGAATCAATAGTCTTCAAATAGGGGGTCCCATATACCTTGGGTAAAAAAGTTGAGCTGGGACACAAGCACACCCCTTTACCTTTCTTTCATGGAGTAGGCATAGACTGCCTTTCAAAAACAGTATCTAATGAAGGGCAGGAGGGTGAAAAAGAAATTTCCTAGCAGCAGATTGTTCCAGATAAGCTTATATCTTGCTCTGTGTCATGTATATTCTTTGTAACAAGTTATGGGCTTTCAAATATTAAATAACAGTCTCTATCATGATAAAATATAATGGCCCAATCTTTCATTCCTATTGTCTTTTAAAACCCAACATATTTTTAGCAAATGAACTGAAGTTCTGTTTGATATTTTCATCGTACACCTCCTCTTAAAATGTTATGTAAAATAGAAATGAAGTTTTTCTCAGCCTAGAAAAAGTTCTGAGAAGCAGAAGTTCCAAGGGACCATAAGGAGGACAGCCCAACTGCTCCAGTCAAGACCACACTAGATCAATCCGGAGCCAGCTTGAACCTGGGAAAGCGCTCGGGTAAGATCGGCGGAGTTGCCTACCCAATGAGAGAGCCCAGTGAACCAGAAGCACAACCCGACTGAGCCATGGTGCTGTGAACAACAGCAAATGCTTATAGTTTCAAGCCACGGAGCTTGGGGGTGGTTTGTTACACAGCCGTGATCTGTGTAATAAAGTCCGTGTAAGGAGTGTTTTTATACAACAGTATCACGTGTCCAAATGCCTTTTACCCTACAAGATATCTGAATACATGGTTTCCTCCATTCAGCATTTGAGACAAGAAAGAAAACAATGGGTCATTCCTACAACTCAAAGTTCCAGATCCCACCCACATGTGTTGCAACACACAGAAATGATGGCACTGTTCCCTACAGGTCTTAAATAATAGGAAAGACAAATCGGACAAATGGAAGTACCCTGGGGTAAAATTTCAAACGCCTGTATTTTAGCTTATCATCTATTGTACTAACCATGTAAGCTCAGGATAGTCTCTTAATGTCTCTGAGCCTCAGTTACCTCATCTGAAAAATGAGGACATTAATTTTTGTCCATTCCACACAGGATCTCATATATATTTAGATATATACATGACTGCAACACAGTGTAACATGTCAAAAATAGCGGGAGTCCTATACCAATTTGTTTATCCACCATTTATTGAGTCCTGTAGCCACTAAAGAAACCGAGTCAAATAAAGCATGAGGGGTTCTCCCTTCAATAAATGAAATGCACATGATATATGATATAGAATGTAACGATTTAATATACACAAAAGCTGTGAAATGTGAAATGTTAAGGCAACAGTGGAGGAAGGAAGGTAGAAAGAAAACAAGGAAGGAAGGGAAAAATGAGGGAGGGAGGAAAGAATTTTTATCTAAGACAAGACCCACATTCCAGCCTGGTGCTACATAACTAGAGATTAAAGGGGAGGCTGAGTATGGAAACTGTCAGTTATTAAGCTTTTGGTGGGTTCATCTCTAATGCTAGGACTTTCTGTTTGAATACGGCTCAGACAACATATATGACCACGCTCAGATCCTTGGGATTCAACAGTTTCTGAAACTGTTTAACATATGAGATGGATTTTTGCCTGAGCCATCCATGTGTCAATAAGGCATTTGAGAGATAGACAAATGGCTTATAATTTTGCCAGATGTTTGCCAAATATCCTGTTAAGATATTAATGTAGAGAAGCTCTCACATGTTGTCAATTAAATTTTAGAGACCCAAATCATTAGAGAAATGGTCTACATGTAGATATACTAGGTGTTTATATCACATAGTTTAAATTAAAAACCTCAATTTACAGCATTTCAAATGGTCTGTGCCAGTCTATATACCCCTAAGTGATTCTCAATGAGGTCCCTGAAGTGGTAGAGTTTCTAAGGGTCTTCAGAATCCACACATATAAATCTTGTTCAGTATAGTTTTTGTTCTAAGGGCATTCTATTAATTTTAATTTTCAGAAAATTGGCAGTTCACATATGAGATATAGGCTAGCCCACTGTTGGTTATGATCAGTCAATTAACTGTAACCTTTTTTCCTAATAATTATAGATCTGAACAGTGTTTTATAACTGGGAGGTTTTTTTTTAATCCATCTGTCCATCCATCCACTCATCCAACTAGACATCCAAGAAAGAACTGCCTGTTTATCAAGTCCTTCTGTCTACTCATTCATCCACACATCCATCTTCCCATCCTTCCATCTCTCCATTTGTTCAACCATGCAGCTGCCCATCTATCTTTCCCATTTTCCATCCATTAATCCACCTATCCATCCATTTGTCCATCTGTCCATCCTTTCATCCATTCATCTGTCCATCTACCTGCCTATCTCTGTCTGTCCATTCATCTTCCCATCCATCCATCCATCCATCCAACCATATATCTATTTATTTCTCCTTCTGTTCAAATAGTTACTGAGCACGTACACTTTGTTTGGCACTATGCATGTTAAAGCAACAAGAGTGAGAAGGTATCATTTCAAGAGATTCACACTCTAGTAAAAGACATAGTCATCTAAAGAAATAACTATCATGTACTGAGGTAGATGTCAGAAGAGAGATATTCAGTCTTAGACTTAAGCAATATGAATTCAAAAATCTAAGGGGCTGGTTTTAAGATGTTACTGAGACTCACAGATGAGAAAATTGATAGTCTAGCCTATGGGGCCATGGGGGAAAAAAATCTCAAGAGAGAGGAATCTTGAGCCGAGTGACCTTATAAAAATATGCTAGGTCTTATTCACTCAGGTATTCTCAGTGGATACTAGACTATGGTCCAGTATCTACTCCATATATTTCTTAAATAAATGGGGCTTTGAGAGGCTAGGAGACATTCTGGATGCAGAGACCAATGTGTGCAAAGGCCTAAGGGTTGAAAAAACATGGCTCCATGATGGAATTTAGTTTTGGGGTGGCCTTTAAAGGACGTGGTCTTATTCAAGAGGCCAAAGGGAAGGGAAGAACATTCTGGATGGGAGAGAAATATGAGAAAATACTTCCAACAATGACTGCATCATGTTTGAAGGGGAGTGGAGTGGCTGGTGTCACTAAAGAAAAATGTGGAGGCAGGGATTGGTGGGGAGAAATGATGAGGACAGAGAGATGGGGGAGACAGAGTGAATCACTGAAAGGAAAAATACGCAGGACTTGGCAACAGAATGAAAATGGGGATGAAGAAGACGACTTAGAGGTAACAGTAAGGTTTTAACCCTGTGTGGCCTACTGATGGTATCAAAACAGAGAAGAAACACAGGGTAGCTGGTGGGGAGTAGGGAAGCCAGTTTTTGGCAGAAACATGATGAATTTCATTTGAGGGGAGGTGAATTAGGAACCCAGGGGCTGTCAGAGAAATGGCATTGTGCATTTGGCAGTAGAAGAGCTCCAACATTAGATTATTTAGGAGTCACATCTCAGAGATGACTGCTGAAGTCATGAGCGAGGATGAATGATCTAAGTGAGAGAGGAAAGACAAAAAACAAGGAGGCTGGGAACCAATCTTTGGGAATTGCTGGTGGTTGATGGGAAAGGGAAAAGGATACAGGGATGAAAGCAAATGAACTGTGGGAGGAGCTGGAATAAAAAAACCATAGAAGCCAATGGAGAAAAGAATTTGAAGTGACCGCCTGGCCAAGTGTTCAAGCAGCTGCCAGTCAGAAAAAATGAAGAAGGAGCAAAGTTCATTGGTTTTGGCAATGGAGAAAGCAGTGACTTTCGAGAGAACATTTGTAGCAGGGCAATGAGGATGGAAGCCAGACTTGGGGGTGGGGAAGGTTAAGAGGAGGCCAGAGAAAGTCCTTCAAAAATCAAAACCTAGAAAATAAACTTCAGGCCAAGCACTTGAAAATATGTTTTTCTGTAATCCAACCTGTAGAAGAGGTCAGTGAAACCACCCATGTTTACAAACACAAAAAGGCTGTATGAATTTCCCAGAGAATCTGAAATTGCTCATTTGCAGAGAGGCTCACTGAAGGTCAATATGGAGTGAGATCTCGGAAGATGGATTCACTTAACAACTGTCTACGAAAATATTCAAAGCAAAAGGAGACTTGAGCTAACCAAAGGCTGGGAGAAGGGAGTCCTTTCCAGGCAGAAAACAGAGCCAGTTTGCAGACTTTGAGAAGCAACAGGGCAGCTTTGGAGGTCTGCAAAAAACAGGGTGAGGCTTGCAGTTCTGAGCAGGGGCTGGACCACAGCTCATGTGATCATGTGAACTTGGCCAAGGAGACTTGGCTTTTAAGTTTACTTGGGGTTGCTCTTTAGAAGAGTCACTGTTCATGGTGAAGAAATGATTGGGGGTACAGGGACGACTGAAGTCGTTGCTAGAAGTTCCGAGTGAGAGAAGAGGGATGTCTGAACTAGGGAGGGACTGAATGGACGGGTCAGGGTAACAGATGCAGGGTGCCAGGCAGCAAGAAGGGTCAAGGGTTTCTAGCCTGCACAATGATAAGGGAACAAAGAAGGAGGAAGAAGGGCCTCCTTTTTCTCCACTTGGAATTCCAAGTGCCCATGTGCCACCCAAGTGGAGTTATCCAGCGTGTGCCATATGTAATTGGCTCTCTGGGTTTCAGGCTCAGGAGAAGTGATAGGCTGCAGAGAGAGCCTTGCGAAAAGTCCACGTATGATCGGAATGGTGTCCGTGGAAAGTGATGATGAATTCCTTAGTCCCTCTGGGTTTTGTTTCTTCTAGAAATTGACTTCTAGAAATTGACTTAATGTGAAATAGACTCAGTTATTCATTCCACTAATAGTTACTGAGCTACTACTGTGCATCAGATGTAGACACAGGCAGCAGAGGAAATCAAAGCAGAAGTCTCTGCTTTCATGGCAGTGTGTGTGTGTGTGTGTGTGTGTGTGTGTGTGTTAGAGGGAGAATGCAAGGCCATGTGGAAGCAAAACACAGAGCAGGAGAACTCCTTTCAAGTGTACTCTAAAGACACCTAAACAGCAGGTCATTGTGAGAAAATGCCTTAGGCAAGGATGGATCCACATAATTTACTGACCTACTTTGCACATCAGGAATTGTTTACAAGAATTACTACTAGAAAACAATAATGATTCCTTGCCTTTGGCTTTGAAATGCAAAGATGAGAGAAATTTCAATCCATTATGGAAATTCAAACTCATAATTGCCAACTGTCACAGACCAGTTCCTCAAACTGGGGCTGTAGACAGTGACCCAGACTTCTCTTGCATCTCCCTCAGCTGTAAGGACAGTTTGGCATGAACACGCAACATCACTGCGATCATCAGCCTCGGCCCTTCAGGGGTGCTGGCTGTGCTAAGTACATGACATACGTTCTCATTTAATTCTCACAGCAGCCCCATGTGGTAGATGCACGATTGACTTCCCAAGTTGCACATGAGGAAACTTTGGCCAAGACACTTTTAAGGTCACGTTTGAGCCAGTAATTTACAGGGCCAGAATTTGAACCTATTTCGATCTAATTCCAAAGCTATATATTGGTCATACGATAATTCTGAACACTTTTTGCTTTTTCAAAAGATTAATGCTGGTAACAAGAATGTAATGAGGACTGTAACTAGGAAATTTTTCTACTTGGCCTTGGTTGTCCTGAGTGCCGTTCAGGGGTCACTCTCAGTCCACACGTGTTACTAAAAGAAAATGCTAAAAAATGAAACAGCAGAAATAAGCCACAGTTCCCAAGTCAATCTCAGCATATGAAGTGTTGGCTAGAATTGTAGCCAACTTAGCCTTCCCCTGAGTGAACTTATCAGTTTCTCAATATAAATAGATCATCCCAAATTGCCCTGTCTGTAAAGGATTGCCGAATCCTATTTAGTTCACAAAAATCTTCTTTCTAGCCTACAGAACTTTAATTCTCAGGTATTTATTTCTCTGGAGAGTCATTTGAAAAAGAAATAAAGGCATCTTCACCATTCTCTGCATAGCTTACAGCCATAGTCCTGGATGTCTAATATTAACAGAAAATCTAGTTTCTATTCCTGGGAATGCTTCTGCTAAGGGGTCAAAAAAAAAAAATACAAGAAGTCCAAGAAATAACATACAAAACGTTCCTGCCAGAGCTTCACAATCCACTTCCCTTTGCCCTTCCTTTAACACCCACACCCATGCCCAGAGCGGGCTTTCTTTCCCTTTTAATCAAAAAGACATCTGCTAATGCCTTCTAAGGTAGAGGCGACCTCCAAGCCCTGGGGGAGAGAGAAATGCAATGGTAGATCAGCAAGTAGTAGGCAACTCCAACCTCCCTGGGGCCAGCTATTTCTCACCAATCTATACCTTAGGGGTGTAAGATCAGTACCAAGAAAACAGGCTTTCGGATCCAGGGGAAAGGCAGTTCATATCCAAGAAATAACTAGAGTACAAACAAAGAAATCCTGGGCTGCATGCAGTCAATTCTTAATGTGATCATTCATTTTCAAATATTTGCTGACCAAATGATACACACATTAAAACTTAATTCTGACAGAGCTAGAAAAAAATGTACTAGGGATCTACTATGTTCTAGGTACTGTTCTAGGCACTGAGGATGCGATCTTGATAAAAGGATGTTCCCAGCGTCTTGGTGTTTATTTTCTTCTTGGGGAAGCAGATGATAAACAAATGCATATCCAATACAGTGTCAGGTAATAAGTGTTATGAAGAAAAGCAATGCAGGGAAGAGAGAAAGATCGACAGGGGGCGCTGTGCTGCGAAGTGTGGTAGGAAAGCCCCTCTGATGAGGGGCCGTCTGAGAAGAGAGCTGAAAGGTGAATGAGCAAGTGCTGGAAATACCAGAGGGCAGAAAGCACTCCATGTATTGAGGGAAAAGGGTTTCCCATGAGTTAAATAGCATCCCAGAGTAGCTATTTGTCAATTTACTCATTCATTCACTAATTTTATTCAAATATTTGCAGGGAACCTGCTATGGTTTGAATATTTTTTCCCTCCAAAACGCACATTGAAACTTAACCCGCAATGTGGTAGTACTGAGATGAGAAGCCTTTAAGAAGAGACTGGACTGAGTGCTGTGCCATCAGGAATAGATTAACTCATTTATGAATTAATGGATTAATGGGTCATCATCAGAGGAATTGGTGGCTTTATAAGAAGAGGGAGAGAGACGTGGGCGGGCACATTAACACAACCAAAACCCTCTCCCTGTGAGGCCCTGTGCCTTCTCGGGACACCACAGAGATTCCCTATCAGCAAAAAGACCAGAGGCAGCGCCTTGACCTTGGACTTCTCAGCCTCCAAAGGAAGAAATACATTCTCTTTCTTTATGAATTATCCAGTTTCAAGTATTCTGCTATAACCCACAGAAAATGGACTACCACAGAACCTATGCGATGCTGTGCCAGGCAGTGTGAGCGCTGCCGGAGGTTTTGATGGTGAAGAGACAGACACAGTTCCTCACAGAGTCACACTCGAACTCAGGGGTGGCTAATTTCTCTCCTAAGAGGCCAGATAGAAATGTTTTAGGCTTTCAGCCTTCCCCGTTTTTGGCACACTACTCAACTCTGCCCTTGTAATGCAAAAGGAGCCAGGACCACACGTCAACAGATGCGCAGGGCTGTGTCCCAATAAAACTTTCTTTACCGAAGTAAGCAGTGGGCTAGATTTAACCCATAGACTGCAGAGTTTGCTGACCTGTACGCCAAAAAATGTCCTTGATTGTTAAGAAGTTGCTTGTGCAATAAATCCAAGTTAGGGAAGGAAATAAATTTAACAAAATGTGAAACAATACTCACCCCTCATGTTTGTTTTATTTCAGTTCTCAGGCAACTTACTAGATGTCAATTGTTATTTTCTGCACAGCAGTGAGTCCCCCTGCCCTGCACCTCCACACGGATACTTTCCCCTGGGAAATCCCCTTACCCCGCCCTAACAACAGTCTGCAGTATTTCTAGACCCCTGCTCTAGAGGTAGACCCACACATTCTTCACCCAACCACACTCAGATTAACGTGACATCACACCCTGAAAACACGTGGGGCAACAGTGTGGCTAACACAGGTGACATGGGCTTCTTTCCAGGTGGGGAGGTGGGGAGGGGAGGTCATATAGAGAAAATCTCCACAGAACATTCTGCATCAGAATGTTTGAGCCGAGTACTGGTTAACTAGGTGAAGAACTTTCCAGGCTGACGGGAAAGCTTGAGTAAGGATCTTGGGAACATAAACAGAGTCAGGGAGGTGCCCGAGAAATGTCAGGGATGTTTCGATTCTCATGAGGCCTGGGAACGGCAGTTGGCCTCCGATCCTGCCAGGCTGTGGCGAAGACCCAGTGACAATCCATACAAATGTGTTCAGCAGATGCACACCCAACGCCTTTGCAGGGCAGATGTTGTCGAGGCTGAGGGAGTGATGACATGTAAGATATTATGAAGGGAGTTTATTGATTGCTCCACATTCTTAGGAGGCAACACCTCAGATGACTGGTTTTTTTTGGTGACGAAAAAGAGTTCTTCCAAAATTCTTCTTTTATAAGCATCCAAAGACTCTCCAAGGCCACTACATTACTAAACAGGGATTCTCACAAATAGTTGGGTCTAAATCACACAGAGATAAAGAGGAAGCGCTTAAACATTCCTAGTGTTCTCTAAAGAAACGTTCTCTGCTCCCCAATCCTTGAGGGATAGTGACAAGTATGCCTGGGCACTGCAGACAGAGGCCACCCTCCCTCAAGGAGGCTCCCATCCAATGAAAGGGCAACAAGAGGCTAGGAAGGCAGAAAAGTCTGTAGGTCGCAGTCAATATTGTTGTTTTATTTACTCGAATCTTTCAAAAAGAAAAAAAAAAGCAAAAGATGGCAGGAAAAAAATCACCTCCATAGAACTAGCAATTTGAATATGTAACTACTTTTAATCCGCATGCATTTCATAGTATACACCAAGTGAATTACAGTTTGTACTTCTTCCTTTGCAGGATAATCTGTTTTTCATTTTCAACCTCTAAAACACAAAAATCGTATCTTAAAATGTATGTCATTAATTCCTCCAGTCCTGACAACTGGAATATGTATTTATATTTCAACATATCTGCTACATAAACTCTCAGACATACTTAAAGTAGAGACCATGACGTCAGCCTCCATTCACTCAACACCCTGCTTCAATGGTCAACTCATGGCCAAACTTATTTCCTTCCTACTCCCACACCTCCCAAGATTGTTTTGCAGTAAACCCTAGACATTGAATATTTATACCCATAAGTATTTCAAATATCTTTCTTCCATGACCTTTATCATACCCTTGGTTCATTGTAGAGGGGCGCAATATTATCTCCTTCAGGTAGATTTTAGTAGGCAGAAAGACGAAGAGTGAGAACTGACCTAAGAACTCGAGAGAGGAAACTGGACTGCGAGGTGGGATGCCCACTTGCTTTAGACATATGCAAAGCAGGGCCAGCTATCTTGGAAATATCTGGGATGCAGGCAGACAGGTCAAGGTGCCCTAACAAGCCACTGCCATGAAAATGATCCCCTTCCCCTTTACCAAGTCCCTTCCACTCAAAAACCAAAGCACATTCAGCAAGAGCTGGCAGCCCTCCCCTAACTCCAGCCATTTTCATGATCTTGAGCACGTAGGGTCTAACTGTGCATGCATTTCAGGTTGTCTAGCTCTTAAGCTGGAAAGGAACGCTGGAGTCTAAAATACTATTTTTCTCATTAATTTCACCAGGCTGACTTTCCCTTGCCCAGCCTGTTTGCCCACTTACCCTATAATCTTTTGACCAAATTCAGGAAATTGCACAAAGGTTGGTCAGCTCCAGGAACTGCCATTTTCAATCACATAGACTGTTTTTGCTACCATGTACCTTGACGACAGCGGGGCCCGTGGTCAACTATGATTATTGGCTTTGCTGTCTCATCCCAGGGCTCTTGCTCATATCCATGTTTATTTAAAAGCAGGGCCAGGTCAGTGGGCTATGGGAACATTTTAGGATGTCTTTTGACTTTAAAAAATAGCGAGAACTATGAAACGTGGTTATGTAAAAATGCCTCGAGCTAAGTAACTTCACAAAGAGGAATGCAGGTAGGCGTGGACTGGGATTCCCCTCTCTCAGAAGTATTGCTAACGTCCAGATTTATGGAAAACAGATGGAAGGCTTGATTGAGAAAGCTAAGAAACACTCAACTTGAGACATCTGCATCCTGGCATCCCCACAAGGCCTATCTGGCATCCCATCTGAAGGATTCTACATCTCTGCGAGTGTCCCTGGCCCTCTTCTTACTCTACATGTAGTTAGATCCACGCCCAAGCCCTCCACTATCAAGCACATACATCCAGGAGACTCGAATCTCAACCTATAGCCCAGACCTTTCTCCTAAGCATCAGATGTGACCAACCCATTGCCTGCTAGACATCACGGGCACCTCACATTGATCTTCTCCCTAAAATGGATTCTTAAGCTGCTCCACATAACTCTCCTTCCATGTTGCCACCTCAGCAACTGGCACCATAATCCATCCGAAGGCCCATGAGGCAAATGGGAGAGGCAGACCTCTCCTCCTGTCTTTCATATCCAGTGTATCTACCATTTCTCAAACTCACTCCGTCTGTAAATGACGCTTTGCAGACAACAGCTCATCTACTAAAGGTGGAAAAATACCATGTACGACAAAACACATTTAACAGTAAAAACGGTACTGTTAGAGGTCGACTGGGCTGCCTAGTTCCACAGATGACTCCGTATTCATTCTTTCTCGCTGGGCCCCGTATAACAGCCTGTGAACTGTTTGGGTAACCATAGGTCTTTACTATGAGGACAGCAAACCTCTCCTTCCTATCCTAACTACTCTGCTGAGACCCTGCCCTTAGCCTTCAAAGATGATTTCTGTCCTGAATTTTGTATATCATAGCCTTCTTAACCCCTTAAAACAGTCAGTTCTATAGACTAAATGTTTGTGACCTCTCCAAATTCGTATGTTAAAACTTAATCCCCTAAAGAAAATGTGGTACGTGTATATACATTATGGAATACTATGCAGCCATAAAAAGGAACAAGATCATGTCCTTTGCAGGGACATGGATAGAGCCAAAAGCCATTATCTTCAGGAAACTAATACAGGTTCAGAAAATCAAACACCACATGTTCTCACTTATTAAGTGGGAGCTGAACAATGAGAACACACAGACAGAGGGAGAGGAACACCACACACTGGGGCCTGTCGGGTGGCAGGGGGAGGGAGAACATCAGGATAAATCGCTAATGCATATGAGGCTTAATACCTAGGTGATGGGTTGCTAGGTGCAGCAAACCACCATAGCGTGTGTTTACCTATGTAACAAATTTGCACGTCCTGCAGATGTATCCTGGAACTTAAAATAAAACTAAATATAAAATAAAATACAACGAAACCTAATCCCCAATGTGATGGTATTTGAAGGTGACGCCTTTGGCAGGTGATGCAGTCGTGAGGGTAGAACACTCATAGATGGGATTAGTACCTTAAATGAGTCCTCAGGGAGCTTGCTTCCCCTCTCATCATGTGCGGTTACAGCAAGAAGACACCTGTCTATGAACCAGAAAGCAGGCCTTCACCAGGCATTTCCTGGTGCCTTGATCTTGGACTTCCCAGCCCTAAGAACTAAGAGAAAGAAATTTCTGTTGTTTGTAAGCCACCTAGTCTATGGTATTTTTTTACAGCAACCCAAACGGACTGAGACGGGCAGATACAGACACACACATTCCTTTCCCTCAAGCCTTTAGGAAACTATAAAATGCCTCAAGCACTGATATTTTCAACAGTGTAGACAGCTTTTACTGCCAAGTATCTTAACTGCAAAGGGATCCTCATTTTCTCAACCTCAATTTACTTATGCAGCAAGTGTTCCCAGATTAATCTTGTCTTATTTTGAGTACTGTAAGAGAGTGTTCTCTCCTTATGCTTGGAATGTTTCCAAGTATCAGGCAATAGTATCTGAACTCATATCCTGAGTAGAGTCCATCAGAATTCTACAGTTGGAAGGGACCTTGGAGATCACCTAGCATCATCAGTCTGTAGAAAATCTCAGATATGATGAGATCATAAAGGCCAAGAGAGACAGAGCTGGGCTTAAATCTTGACTGTGTAGCTTTAGTAGTTGTGGAAATTTTGGCAAATTGGCCTCTCTCAGTGTCACTTACCACGGCCATGAAAGAATGGTAATGTCTCATAAATGTGAAAAGACCCAGCACTCAATAAATGGCAGCAAACTACGACTCTCCTTTTTCTGATCTCAGAGCACACAGCTTTATGACCTCATGCCATCTTGGTCAACATTCTTTGGATAATGTCCAATTGTAGGTAACTTCCCTCTTAAAAGGAAGTCCTCAGAACAAAATCCAGTAACATTTCAAGGTGTGCTCTGATCAGCCCCCAGTACAGAGGGTTACAGTCTTTCATGACCTGATTAATCAAACACCTTTAAAGAGAGGACATGTGACTACCCTGAGTTGGTTTATGGCAAGCTTCTGGTCATCAGATCCTCAGTTTGATCCTTCCCAACCTGAATTTCCTCTACTGATTTGGCCGAGTCTGAATCAAAATGTAATGTTCACCTCCATTAAGTGGTATCTTGTATGTACTGGCCCATCAATTACTTCTGCGTGGATCTCCTGGAGCCCTCAGATCTTCTGAATTGCTTACTCTGCCAGGTCCATCTATGATTGATCTTAAAAGCGGGGCTTCTGCTTTGGCCTCCTTCTTTTCAGCCTCTAAATGGCATGACGCCTGCCACCTCTTCAGCCTTCATCGTTCCATCTGCTGCCCCTAAATGCCCCTCACCAAGAACATGGCACAAAACAAGAAACCTTTCAAGTGCCATTGCTTGTTAGGGCACCAGGTTTTCATACCATTTCATACACATGCCACATCAAATGGAGCTGCAAGCCATAACAGGAATTCATAATGACTAACCTAGATTTGGACATGACTGGAATTGGTTAGAAGCCACAAATAGAAAAAGTACAACTTACTTCCTAAAGTGAGTCAGACCTCTTAAAAAAAACCAGACATAATCAGGTATTAGGCTCTAAATATAGAGTCAAGCCTCCTCCAAACCAGATACCTTGTGGCTCACCCTAAAACATCTATAATGTCAGTTGCTGCTATAATGGATATTGGAAAAAATATTTAGAACTAAAACATAGTATTTCTCCAGGGAATGCATATAAAAAATGGGAAGAAAACAGCAATTACTAGAGAAGCTCAATAAATAACTTAGCAACCTGTCACTTTTCTTCTGGTGCACTGATAACACATATTAAAAAAGGACTCAAAACTTGCTGCTTCTCAAAATTTTTTTTTGGAGAGGGGGAGGTCAAGTTTTCTGGCAAAATTCCATTCAGATCATCAACAGGAAAAAAACATCGTCTATAATGCAGGCAAAGACTTAGAATGTGCATCACATTTAAAGAAATGGGTTTGTCTAAGACCTTCCCTTGGCACTGGCTTAAAATCAAGGGAATCTGAATGCTGGTCCTCCTGTATTATTCATTACATAATTGCTGTGTTTTATTAGAAATAAGATCTATTATAACCTTGAATAGAGTACATTAAATGACATTGAAAATTAGATTATTCTGATTATTAGAGAAGTGAGAAATGTGCTAAACATTTGTAAGACTGATAATCAATCAGGGTATCCATTTGAGTGTAATAAAAATCAATCTGGAGCCAGTGTGTTTAAATCTAATTTTTTAAGCATGACATTTTCCTCAGAGTTTCTTTCTAAAATGTCACCATCTTCTACTACAGTGATTGATTCTGTCTCTAGGGAGAAGCACTCACTCCAATTACTTCATCCACTGCACACAAACCATAGTCCACTTCCAAAAAAAAAAAAAAGCCAAATGAATCACAGAAATGACAATATACTTTATGGGGGGGGGCACAGATTTATGTCACTCAAGCTAGAAAATTACCCATCTTCCTTTCTCGGGCTCAAACAGATAAAATATGCTACTAAGATCATAACGTGTCTCTTTACTTACTTCCAACAGAAATGAGGGGTTTTTATTTTGCCTGAGAAAAAAAGACTATACTAACTTACGTAAAATCATTATTTCCCTGATATATCTTCAGAGAAAAAAAGAATACAAGGATTGTCTTAATTTACCCTTTTTTTCCATCCACCCACCCTCTATCCTCCTTTCTTCCCTTTCTATGCCCATTCGTCCATCCATTTACCCACCTACCCATCCATCCATCTACCCATCCATCCATCCATCCATCTACCCATCTGCCCATCCATCCACCCATCTACCCATCCGTCCATCCATCCATCCTTAAACCATTATTAAACTCCAACAAAAGTTACCAAGCACTGCCAACTTGGGGGAATCATTGATCTTTCTTGAGTATATTCAGCTTACACAGTGTGAAAAGATGACTTACGACATCCAAGGAGAACCCACTGAACTCATCCTGCGTTCTGCAGGGGGTTCGCTAGGTTGGCAGAAAAGCAATGGCTGCCCGATAATTCAACCTGCCCCATTAAATTGGCACATGGGACTACTTACTTTATGAAATGTTGGTATTTTCCTAGAAACAGTAGTGGAAGGGGAGGATGACATGTATTGAGCATTTACCAGGACCAAGTACTTGACATTCATTCGTCTGCTGAAATTCCAATGGCGGGAGGGCACCTCTGCTTTCCTGGCCTTGGGCTTTTATATACAGACAGGTCTTTCACCAGGGTGACACTCCTGGCCTCTCTCCCTACCTCTCTTTCTCATTTTCCCAGGGAGGAAGAGAGGTTTATCTTGGTGAGTCTTAGCAAAGGCTCTTAGAATTCTGGGTTCAAACTCTCCTAGGCCTTCTCCATGTGTGCCTGCCTGCAGGAAAGGGAACATGGGCCTGTTCTCCATGACATGGAAGCTCTCAGGAGCAGGCTCTGCCCTTGGAGGAGGCCTCCAGGTATCAGTCCTGCTGTTACCAGACAGGTAAGCTTATCTGATTCGGGGGTGAAGTTTTAGGAAGCCCATCAAGGCTGTACCTGTAAGCCTCATCCTCCACTAAGCACATGGCTATATATATTAACTCACACCCAGGAAGGAGCATTATGTGCTATTAAAATAATCTTTTCAAAGACTATTTGATGACACAGAGGAAACATTCACCATGTTAAACTAAAACATGAGGTAAGAAAATTTTAAATATGTCGCCAGGCATGGTGGCTCATGCCTATAATCCCAGCACTTTGGAAGGCTGAGGCAGGTGGATCACCTGAGGTCAGGAGTTCAAGACCAGCTTGGCCAACATGGCGAAACCCCGTCTCTACTAAAAACACAAAAAATTAGTCAGGCGTGGTGGCGGGCGCCTGCAAACCCAGCTACTCAGGAGGCTGAGGCAGGAGAATTACTTGAGCCAGAAGGCAGAGGTTGCAGTGAGCCGAGACTGCGCCACAGCATTCCAGCCTGGGCGACAATTGTGAAACTCCATCTCAAAAAAAAAAAAATGAAAAATTTAAATGCATGTATGCAGAGAAAAAAGAATCAGAAAATAAATATGAATAAGACATTTCTTCAACACAGAATTATGATTTATAGTTTCTTCTTTATGAATTTCAGTACTTTCCAAATTGTCTGCAGTAATCCTACATTGCTTTGATTATTGTTAAAAGGGTACTTTTTCTTTTCGTTCAAAAGAAAATAGCTTTTCTCTGGCACTAATAACTTTCTCAGACTAGACAGTGACTATTGGAAATGAGTTGCTGACATTCTGATCCCCATTCGATTTCCACAGCTACTTTGCAACTGGGCCTGAATGTGTGAGGGGTGTAGAGGCCTGTGAACACTGGACCCTCCCCACCACTCACTGCTCCCCGCTACCCAGGGTACCAGAGCCTCTCATCAGGTTAGCCTCTGCAGCGTCCTCACACTCTCTCTGCTTCTGTCCTGCCCTCCCCTCCAGTCTGCGCTCACTGGAGCAGACAGCTGGATGCTATTCACCCCAGCATGGCACTCTTCTGCCCACAACACCTGATGCCACTGAAGTTGGAGAAAAAAGCTAGAGTTCACACACAGCCTTACAAAGCCCATGTGAACAGGATCTCTTCCTACGGCCTCTGAGTCCTTCTACTGCCATGAGTCCCCCTGCTTATTCCCCTGTAGACACACTGGCCTTCTCGATGGTCCCTACACAGGCCGGGGCACCCTCCAGCTAAGCGCTTCTGCCAGGGCTGTTCCCTCTGCCCAGCTGCCCTCCCTCCTCCTCTCCCCTCCCAGATAGCCACTGTCTCCCTCACCTCCTTCGAGTCTTTACTGAGGTGACATGTCACCTTCTCATGAGGGCTTCCTTAATGACTTCTTCAATAAATTACAACCCGATTCCCTTTCCTGGTTTTATTTCACTTCTTGTTTTGTGTTCTTGATTATCTTTCTCCCCCAGCCCACCAAAAAGATAGAAGCTCCAGGAGGGCAGGAATTTCAGGAATTCTTCATATGCTATCACCAGCACCCAGAACAGTGCCTGGTACACCCTCAGCCTTCCATAAATTGATGTCGATGCAGGATCTGGAAGGGAGGCTATACGGTGGGCAGGGAGGAGAGGGAACTGCAGCTCTTGGTCTGTGGGCTTGAAGACACCCAAGCAGGAGGTGCGGGACAGGAACAATGCAGAGAGGCATCCGTCTGACCTTTACAGTCCTGGTCCCAGGGCTTCACCCGCCACTCAGAGCAATGCCAACCACACGCACAGGGGCGTGGAGGGGATGGGAGTGGAGATCAGGTGAACGGATGGCCGGTTGGGTCTGAGAACTGTTCACTGCACGTCACACGCCTGGACTCAAAATCCAGGTTCTCCTGCAGCTTCAGGCTTGGGAGGGCAGGACACAAGTGAATGACAGTAGGCTAAGACGACTGACCCAGGCAGATGTCTAAGCCACACTGAGCACCTTGGAGAGGCAACAGGACAAAGCAGAGAGCTTTCTTGTGGTTGAGTAGAGTCCATCACTGCCATCTTCCTTAAGAGAAAAGTACAAAGGTATGCCAGGTAGAAAATGCCTAGCCACTAGGCCGGGAATGGTGGCTCATGTAATCCCACAACTTTGAGGGGCTGAGGGCAGATCACTTGAGGTCAGGAGTTTGAGACCAGCCTGGCCAACATGGTGAAACCCTGTCTCTACTAAAAAAATTACAAAAATTAGCTGGGTGTGGTGGCTATTTCAGGGGCTGAGGCAAGGGAATTGCCTGAACCTGAGTGGCAGAGGTTGCACTGAGCCGAGATCATGCCACTGCACTCCAGCCTGGGCGACAGAGCAAGACTTAGTCTCAGGAAAAACAACAACAACAGAAAGAAAATGTTGAAACAACAGAATCAAATCCCTGATTTCTTATATCCTATTTCTTATAACCTACAGCTTAAGTGAACTTAGTGCAACTGCGACAACTATAGACTGTCACAGCCATTACTTGAAAAACTGACCTCAGTTTAGGACAAAAATCTACACATTCCAGAAAGAGGGAAGGTAATAAGAAAGGCAGCTGAACGTGCTCAGGGAACGGAGCAGCCCCTTGGAGATATTGCCCGCAATCTGTAGATGACTGAAGGGGCATTTTGAGGAGGGGGCAGGGGAATGACCGTGTCAAATGAGCCAGACAAAGCTGCCTGTTTGCCAAATTCCAGATGGACAGTTCTACAACCTACCAGGAGAAGGAAGAGGAGCAGGATTCTTTGGTGTTCACCTAAATATCAGTGTGTGACAAGCAACACAGGGCATGAGACGAACTAATTGAAGCCACCTTCCAGGTAGTAATTGGTTTTTGGCGACGATAGCTGCTAAACTAAGTCTTGAGTAACTAATTTCCCAGAGTCTCCATGCAGTATGAGAACCTTATTAGTGCCAGGAAAAACTTACTTTGTTTTGATGTTTTTAAAAAGTACCATTTAAAAACCAGCAACATGGGCTCACTGCAGACAATTTAGAAAGTGCTGAAGCTTGCTAAGAAGAAAATATAAATCTTAATAAGCCTTATTAACATTTCTATTCATTTTATTCTTTCTGTGCATATATTTTTTCAACAAATATCATATCATATCCAATTTTTCTGATCTAGTTTTTCATTTACACTTCACACTGTAGATATTTCTTCATGTTATTAAATAGCCTTTGGAAGAAAATTACTTGGAATGGCAGTATAGTGTTCCCTTCTATGAGTGTGAATTTACATAGCCATATTCTTTTCCTGTTAGCCCTTTATGTTATTACCCACTTTATGCTACCATAAATAACACTGCAATGAACATCTTTATACATCTTGATTACACACATTTTTCATTACTCTTTAAACCAGTTTCCAGGAAGGGAATTATAAAGGCTTTTTCAATACATGGCCAAGCCTTACGCAGTTTCTAATGCTAAGCTTGTGTCTGTCATGGGCTTAGTTCCCGCCCTTCTTTGAAGATTGTGGAGTGCATTCTATGGAAGGTTACTTTTGCACTTCCAATCTTTCTCATCCCTGTGGGGAGCTGACCGCTCCTCTCCTGTCAAAGTTGCCCATCTGGTAGCCCCACCTGGCAGGTGATCACACCATCCCTCTGGTCAATCATTCATTCCAAGGAACACTGCTATCGTCCATCTCACTTAGGTGAGTGCGGCTTAATAGTTCCCCAAATGGCCACAGATGGCCAATGGGCAGAAATAGCAACATAATCTGATTATAGGACAGTGGTGACCCCCTTGGCCAACAGCCTTGTTTTGCAAACAACCTAGCACCCAGAACGAGTGTATCTGCCATGCTACCCCTCCAAGCTGCAGAGTTACTGAGGCACTCATGGAGGGGCCATCTTGAAGTACAGGGTTGAATTATTTTCGCTGCCTGAACAGGCTGAATTTTCTGTCTTCTTTGGAGGATGTGTGTCAAGGAGAGTAGAGCCTGGGGGTGGGGAGGGAGGTGCCTTTAGGAAAATTTCTTTCCGGCAACTCCTAGTTAATTAAGAAAATATTAGCAGCTGATTCTTACTCACAGTGAGCTTTGTCTTTTAACAGCCAAGCCATTTGTCTGTTCAGACCCCCAAAGCTCAATGGATACTTTAGGTGGTCCCAAACCACGTGTACATGTGTATATACATATGACTGTCTCTACCTCAGCACGACTGACATTTTCGGCCAAATATTCTTTGTCACAAGGCCTGTCCTGCGGATGGCAGGATGTTTAGTGGCACTCCTGGCTCCACTAGTATCTCTTCCAGGTATAACAACTAAAAACGTCAACAGACGTTACCAATGTTTCCCAAGCGGCAAAACCACCTGCAGTTGAGTGCCCATGGGGATACAAGATGTTATCATCTTGAATTTGCGAGCGATTAAGAACACAGGCTTGGGGATCAGACCACTACCACTCCTATGTGAACAGACCTCTTGCTTCTGATTCCCTGTACGCAAACAGAAACGATACTACACACTTCACAGAGCTGTTGTAAGGATTATGCAAGAAAATGGATGTAAGTACTTGATAGGGTTCTTAGTAAGTGCTCCGTAAATTTACTAGCTACCTCCTCCATGGCAGTTACTAATGCTGTGAGGCAAACTCACAGCCACACCCATGGAAATGCTCATTGCACAAGGGAACAGATGAGGGCAAAGGGATGATGACTTTTTCAGAAATGTCTGCACACACAGCTGCAAAGCTTCATTACAACAAATTTTGTCTTTTGGCTAAATTCCAGCTGTCTTAGGCCATTCTTAGATGAGTTAAGACAACTGAACAGCTTTCATTAATGCTACAAGAGAAATCCTAGACTCTTGATTGCTCCCTGTGGTGGACCTTAGACCGTTTGGTTAATTGGGAGAGGCAATACTCAGTGCCTATTTCTCCACCTTACCACCACCCTAATTTCCTTTGGAAAAATTACCTCTATCCCATTGGGTTTAATTTTGATAGGATGAAAAATCCAGTCATTTATTATAGGGGATGAGGAGGCCTCCAAAGGCAGGCACCTAATATTTTAGTCACATAATCATTTTTTAAAAGATTTTTTTTGTATACATTGTTCGATTAGCTTGCAAGTGGAATGGAAAAGCACGGCCTGTAAGCCACAACTCTCCTTTCAACACCCATAGCAGACATACTGACTGATCACAGCTCTTCTTACCAATACAGCTTCAGATTCCAATGACACATCCACTACTAATTGATCGGCATTAGCACACAAAGTGAAGCCTCTTCTTTGCCAGCCTTAATCTTAATAGAAGGCTTAAGCTATGTCCAGCTTCCCTTTCTCCCTCTTCCTTTTTTCTCTCTCTTACATCCTTTCTTCCTTCTTCAGATGACATTTTATTTAACAAACACGATTGAGGTCAGCTATGTAAAGATGGTGGGAATATAGCCACCTTCCATGAAATGAACGGCAGAGTTCTCAGCTGGTATCATGGTAGTGGTCACAGAGAGGCTCAGGAGTCTGTGGAGGAAGGGGCCAGAGGGTTGTTCCGTAAAGTCCTTGGAGACTAGTGCAAATCAGAAGGCAAAGAGGAGGATATTCACACTATCTGCTTATATCATGCACATATTCACGGCATGTCACAATAAGGAGTCAGGTACTGGGGCCAATGGACTAGAAAGCGGTTCCCCAAATAACCAGGCTTTTGGCTGCATAAGGGGAAATGCTCATGATTTTAAGCTAAACTATCCCTTTTTGACTGTTAGTGGGATCCACTTACTCACTTGTAAAGTTTGAATTGGTCTTTTCTGCGAGATGACGTGAAAGAATTCCGATTCAACTTTCCTCCAGACAGAGCTAGACTCATTCATCCATTCAGCAGACATCCATGCCAGGGGCTGCTGCAAGCACTGGGGAGACAGATAGGAGCACGAAAGGCAGAAGTCTGTGTCCTCATGCATGATTACAGGGGAGTAAAGGTCAGAAAGGAAGACAGAAAAAAGACTGGCCAGAGAGAGAACGAGACAAAAGTAAAATTCAATCACAGGGGGTGAGGGAAAGCATTTTCAAAAATTGGCGGAGAGAGCCTAAGGCAGCTGAGAGGCTGAGGAGGATGAGGAGGGACTCACGGCCACTGGAGTGGCTACATCAGTGGATTTATTGATAGAGAGCAAGGGTCAGCAAAATGAACTCTGTGGGTCACACAGACTCTGTCACAACTACTCAACTTTGTGCTTGTCCTGGGAACACAGCTTTAGACAATGAGTATAAATAGGCATGGTTGTGTTCCAATAAAACTTTATTTACAAAAGCAGGTGACCAGATAGGTTTGGCCCACAGGCCACAGTTTACTGACCCCTGATTCAGGTCATTAGAGAACTTTTAAATAGCACTTTTTTCCCCTCTGCAAACTCTGGTTGAGGTAGATGCCAGAATGCAAGGAGTTAAGAAATGAGTGGGTCATGAGTAAGTCAGACATTAAAGAGGAAGGTCTCACCATGACCTGAAGGAGCCCTTGCCAACAAGCTAGTAGGGGTGATTTCTTCCTTCTCTTTAATCTTTTCTATGAAGACTTTCTTAATTACAAAAATTATCCATGCTCATTATAACATGTAAAATAATAATGTTAATGATCTCTCACTCCTCTTCCATCCACAGCACGCTGGGGCGAGCCATATAAAATGTCTGGTAACTATTCCTTGGTGCCTATGTCTCACCTTAGTGGTTCTATGATGCTGTGATCATGTCATCAGAGGCTGGGATGCGGGGACAATCAGATCTGCGATCTGGTTACGAAGGAAACAGAGGTCACAAAATTCACAGTAGAAAGACCTCCTTCATTAGTGATTCTAAAAGGGGCGGAGGATGAGGGTGGAAGTTAAAAATAACAAAGTGTCTATCCACGGAGCTGCTTGATAAACTCAGAGTCTAGAGAGTTTAGCTAGTTGGGAATTAGTTAATTGGGTAACTATACCTCGAGGTGTGGACCAAAGAGTTGGGGCCTGCCCAGACACTGAGGCTCCAGATAAAATTAACTAGGAAGATTAAAAAGCCTAAACCGCTTTCTTTCCACTGAGCATGATTTCTTCTCGAAATATCTTACAGGATTAAAATCACGGAAGCAGATATTACAGAATTCCACTGCCTGGCTGGCTGGATGCGTCATTGGATGGTGAGTGAAGGAAGGAATTGATCAATTAATAAATCACTGGGTCAATATATAAAAGAACTATTCAACTAAAGAAAAATTCCTATGAAAAGGACTTAGCATTCTTATCCTTCTACAGTTGTCCCTTGGTACATGCAGGGGATTTCAGGACCCCTGTGTATACCCAAATCTGTGCATACTCAAGTCCAGCAGTCGGCCCTGCAGAAGAACCTGTGTGTAGGAAAAGTTGGTCCTTTGTATATGTCGGTTTTGCATCCCATAAATATGTATTTTGATCCACATTTGGTTGAAAAAAATTCATATATAAATGGACCCACACAGTTCAAACTAACATCGTTCAAGAGTCAATTGTATAAGGCATCGATGCAATGGGGACACAAAAGAGGTAACACAGTCTTAGATTATGCTATAAGAAATATAGTGTATGGGTTGAGGAAGATGATCATTTTCCTGGACAGACCACCTCTGGAATACCAGGATCCATTAATGGGACTTCCCTATTTTAGGATGGATATTGACTAAAGAGAATGTGGAGAGTGTGGGAAAAAAAAAGAAATAAAAAACAAGAAATAACAGAAAAAATAAATAAATAAAAAGGGGGAAAAAACAGACAAAAAAAGAGAAAAAGAAAAAAAGAGAGCATGTGGCCAGGTGGTAAGTCTGTGGGTGACGGGCATTGTTGAAGCCATACCACACAAGCAACCACTGAAACAACTAGAGATGTTTGAAGTTTCAGAAGGGATGCCTATGACGAAATATTGAGAATTATTCTCAGTACCTTGAGAAGGCAGATACAGGGCCAACACATAGGAGTTAAATAGGTAGAGGTTGGGACTTTCTAATTGTCCCTGCTGCCCCCAAATAGATTGCTGTCAATCATGAGACATTCTTCCCATGGTAACTGATGTGTCAGCCGGAGGGATCACTGCCAGGGAGCTGCGTGGCTTTCCTGAGGTCTCTTTCAAACCTTCAACTTCTATGCAGTTAGCATCTTTCTACTGTTCTGGAAAGCACAGGGAATTGGCCAGTTTGTTGGTATCTAAATGGTTTTATGAATTGAGAGAACTCAAATGTCACCAACGGTTATGTGTTCATAGATGATTCAAGGTTAATTTTACACAAAGAATCTTTTAAAAAGCTTAGGCAAGACTACTTGTAATTAAGCTTGCTTTAACTTGTGTGTGATTAGCAGAGTACTATCTTGGAAAAGTTCTTCTAGTAAGAAGAACTAAAACGTGACATCAACTGCTTTTACTTCTTTGAACCCAAGTATATTTATTTACCTGGAAAATGAGTCTAAAAATGCAATCCCTATCTCCCTCACAAAAACTATTGTATAGCATCTCATTTGGTGCCGGCCTAAATTATACAATAGTTTTTCCTCAAACTACTGTGACGAAGGACCATGATTCTAGTGTTTTCCCTCCATTTCCAATCTATTGTGGACAAATACTTTTATAAAATACAGTAAAGATGAAGTACCAGAAAAACGAAATGCTGCTTGATGTTGCAGCAGGATCAAAATGCTGAAGTTTCTAAATGCCTGCTCTGCAGGTCAGGCCCTAACCTGTGGGGCCTAGCAGCAAAAATCACACTGAACATCTCTGGTCCATGGACCACACTTTGAGTAGCACACTGCTCTAAACTGTTGAAGAGTAGTAGTATGAACAGCAATTCTGTACGTTAATACATTTTTTAAAATTACAATTATGTTTATGACATCCTGGCCAATGTGGTGAAACCCCATCTCTACCAAAAATGCAAAAATTAGCTGAGAGTGGTGGCAGGCACCTGTAATCCCAGCTACTCGAGAGGGTGAGGTAGGAGAATTGCTTGAACCCAGGAGATGGACGTTGCAGTGAGCCAAGATCACGCCACTGCACTCCAGCCTGGGCCACAGAGTGAGACACCATCTCAAAAAACAAAAACAAAAAAGCAATTATGAGACATCTGAAACCCTGATGTGAAGATAGAATTCAAAATGATGCTTAGCAACGAAAACGCCTCCCCCTTTTTCTTTTAATAACCAGATGGGTTTAACGATGTAACTAAGTCAAATTATGGGAAAAACAAGGAAGTTACACTGTGAAACGGGTGTAAGGCTCCTGTCCTGTCAGGGGGATTCCAATCTTCCTGGCCACTGATGTAGAAGCACTGGCCATTTTGAAGTCCTTTCACAATTAAAAGGGCTGAATTAGTGTCTGATAAAACAGTGGAAAAGACACTTGTTCCTCGGAAACATCATTGCTTTCTTAAAAAAAGTTTTCACTGTTGATTTTAAATCTAACTGATTACTTGGAAGCCCCTGAAAACTTCCAGAGACGATATTCTGCACACAAGGGACTTGGTTTCCATAAAGTAAAGAGGCAGCCGTTTGCACAGAGTTAACTCAATAAAGTAGCACTTTCTACTTGGATAAACTGGCCTAGATTTCCCAACTTCCATGCAAGAGCAAAATAGGCAGGCTGAGATTTTGGGAGCTGTCCGTGAGGACAGAAAAGGGGTAGGAGATCCGGGTTGGGAGAAAGCCCTGTGTCAAGAAGAGCAAGATTCTTCATTCTGATTGCAGTGAAAACTTCTGTCCTCGGCTTTGTGAACTGTGAGGTCTGCTCCAGGCCTTCAAGAAGACAGTCACAAATCAAACGGCATCATGATTCAGAATTGGGCCCACAGAAGAGAGCCTCCTTATAAAAGGGAGCTGCAGAAACACACACCCAAACCCACACTCCCTTCATTGTACAAGCATTTTCGGGATAGGGCAGTGTGGGGTGAGGAATTAAGGGCACCACAGCCAAACAGCCGCACAAGAGCCTCAGTGTCCACATCTGCAACATGGGAATTTTGTGTAAGCTGAATGAGTCTGTGCATAGTATCACGAATGCAGACTGTATCAGCAAGTGACGTGTGTGTGTGTGCGTGCATGCACACACAGAGTGCAGCACACTCAGGGCCTATTCTAACACACAACCGATTTTGAACAGCCGGGTACGACAATCTCAGGGGAAGAACTATATACAGCTGAAGTAATTTACAAGAACATAAGCTCACATTACTCAATTAGCTTGGCATGAGTTTAAAGCATCAAATGGCCCTTTCCAGATGCTTCTTGTTCTCAGCCGCTTTCCTGTTAGCAGGCCTCTCTTGACCAACCTCCCTTCCCTTCCATGAAGCCAAACCACTCTTTCAACTTCCCCGTCCCTGTGGGTTTGGGGTCTTTTCTTGACTCGGTTCCAAACCACCCCTTCCAGCCTCCAACCTCAGCAACCTGTAGAGAGAGACCCGAGAAAGCTTTTTGATCCGGGTGCTCCCAGGGGAAGTCTTTGACTAGTTTTTCTCCTGATTCTGGGAATTTCGTGTCTTACTCAATTTCTCTGAACTGGATCCACCATCTTGTTTAGCACAATGTGGGTTTCTTTTCTTTCTCAGTCCAAAATTTCACTGGAAAACTCCCCAACTTTCTTTTCCTAGGGCTTCTAAAAATTCTATTTCATGGTGACTTTCATAAAACTCCCACGAAGAACCCTCTGCTACTTACCCCACAAACTTCTGACCATTTATGCTCCCACTGAGAAGTTTCTGAGAGAGCATTTCTTCCAGAATACCCAGCTGCATTTGCTCACATCAACACAACTGCATTTCATTTTTCCCTGCAGTTTAACTTTAGCTGTAACCAACGAATTCCCCCATATCCACCAGAGTCCAGAGACAAAAATCTTTGTTTGTTTGAAACCACAAATGTTATCTAGGTTTCTACTCTACTTTCTAAGGAATAGTTTGATTTAAAACATTCTACCCTCCTCCAAATGCCTCAATTGCATTTTGACTTTCTTCCCCGCATGGTGGGTTTTTTTCTATAAGCTAGCTTGTGGGGTTCAAATGAATTGGCATATCTATCTTCCATTTCAGCCTTCAAGAAACTGACTCTCATAAGTCTTCTGAGGCATTCACACTTCAATATTCTTTATTCCAGTTTCATGGCTTTAGCATGACAAATATTATTAGCATTAGACTGGAATTCTGCAGGCTATGCTTTCTAGGCCTGGCTTTATCTCTAACTAGCCGTGTGACTTTAGGAAAGTCGCTTAACTTACTCTTGGCTTTAGCTCTTGTACCTACAATGAGATGAAGTTGCTTGTTTCCCTCTCAACCCTAATACTTGGGTTCTACTGAATATGTTTGGAATGGTGAAATACTGACAGCAGGTAGGAGGAAAGGATCGTTTCGTATAGTGGTGGGTGAGAGTGGATGGGTAACCCTGGTATCACTGTTGTCATCTTTACGCCCTCCTCACTTTCGCTTATGTTTACGGATGGCTTTCTCTGTTTGTGGAACACTTGTAAGCTGCTTCTTGGTACAGATGTTTCTTGACCTACAATGGAAGGTGGGCTACATCTTGATAAACCCATTGCAAGTTGAAAATATTCTGAGTTGAAATGCATTTAATACCCTGAAAACATTGTCAAATAAAAAAGTTCTAGGTCCAACCTCATAAATCAGGAACCATCTGTATTCATTCCATTTGCCCAGGAACCTAATGAAGCAGGGATTCATGTTCTCTCGTATTTGAGAGATAAGGACGTTTTCTAGCTTCATCCATGTCCCTGCAAAGGACATGAACTCACAAGCCATCATTCTCAGCAAACTAACAACGGGAACAGAAAACCAAGCACTGCATGGTCTCACTCATAAGTGGGAGTTGAACAATAAGAGCACATGGACACAGGGAGGGGAACATCACACACTGGGGCCTGTCGGGGGGCGGGAACTAGGGGAGGGAGAGCATTAGGAGAAATACCTAATGTGGATGAGGGGTGCAGCAAACCACCATGGCACGTGTATATCTATGTATACATAGGTATACAAGCCTACATTCTGCACATATGTTCCAGAACTTAAAGTATAATTGAAAAAAGAGAGAGATAAGGACACAGAGACATGAAGAGGTTATTTGCCCATTGTCACATGGCCAGCAGGTGGTAGAGCCAAGATATAAAGCTAGGCTGTGTCCCTAAACACCAGACAATACTGCCCTGACATCACCGCAAGCAGGTCACCACTGACCCCAACCAAAGGATTTCCATTTCAGAACTCATCAACATTCATTAATTAAGAAAAAGAAAAGAGAAACTAGTTTTAGAACGACCGATCCAAAGCCCTGAGGAATTAAGTGACCAACAGAACACTCAGCTTGCCTGCCTAACAGTGGAGTGAAAACCAAGTCCTTGTCCTCGCTGCTTCTCCTCCACTGGGAAACGCAAACCTGACTACTTTCACCTCCTTCCATTCCACAACGTTAACATGATACAGCCAGTTTGCTCCGTTGTGTTTCTCCTACAACCACGCACCTATTTTGATCATTTTCATTCACTTCACTGGCAAGGATACAGAATACGATCTAGGCTTCAGAATGACACATCTGGGTGCACCTGAAGGAAGGGTCTCTGGAGGAGTGACGGCCTCCACCTCATCAGCAGAAGCTGGAACCTCCCCTCCAGTGTTGAGTGCACTGGCAGCCCAGCATAAGCCTGTCCCATCTTTTATTTAAAGATGATCAACTATTAGGTGCTAGTCCCAATGCCGACATGTCGGGGCTCTTTGCGTAAAACAAAATACAAACCTGAAATGTGGTTTAGGTGTGTTTCACAAAGTTTTCTCTGAAAAAAAAAAAGAAACAGAAACTATGGCCTGTGTCAGTAAAGTAAATCCAAACAGGTGTGTCCAGCAAACACTGGGCCAGAGGGGCCCAGGAAGGCCACTGATAAGGACCCTGTTACACCCAGATACTTGACGGAAGGAGGAAAAGTACTAACAGTAGGGAAAGCACACGTGCCATTCCCACAGGGCTTGTGAAGCAGGGATCTTTCTCTACTTATGCTATTAAGGATAAAAAGTGTAAAAACTCTGAATACTTCTCAGACTCAGTAAGGTAACTGAGGACCCATTAGTAATAGTAATAATTAATATTTATTGAATGTAGTACTTATTATATACCAGGTACATAGTACCCAAGCACAGTACATAGGTTCCCATCCAACGTTCTCTACCATTAAAGGAGGTACTATATTACTCAAATTTTACAAATGCTTTTGGTTATTTGCTCAAAGTCTTAGGTCAGCAAATGGTGAAGCTGGGTTTTCAACTTACATGGGCTGATTCCAAAGTCTATACTGTTAATATTCTCATTTTCTGATGATCGATTATAAAGGAATAAATTGAACCTTTAATTCTATAGGAAGTTAGAGCTGCGTTAAGCCAAATATTATCAGGCATTTCTTCAAGCAGCACATAGTAAAAACGTTTCTTAAATTGCTAGATAGGAGCAAGGGCTTATTTCTGCTTCCGAGGACGAACTCTGAGAAGCCCCCTAAGAGCACTAAAAGTTTCAACAGGAATCAGTCTCACCATCACTAGTGAGAAAACCAGGATTTCATTAAAGATTTATTCAAAAGCATTGAAGTATTAGGAAGTAAGGCATTTAATCTTGCCCAAGAGTTTACATTACTTTAAATCACGCTTTCAATTATATTAATTTAAAAACTTATTTATACAGATAGTCCCTGCTTTAAACTTAAACTTTGTCATTGCTTTTCTTTTTCATTTAGCATTGTCTAATAGAATCATGTGGGTTCTTTTGGCTCCTTCTACGGGATCGTTTTATGATTTCTGCCAATGATTGGGTAGAATGAAGGCAATAAAGTAGAAACCTACATATATCATTTGCAAAGTACTTACCGTACTGGCTGGCATGTAAGACACAATCTCCTCCATCACTTCTCACTAATCAAACATATCCAAACTTTATCCTGCATTCCATGCACTGATCCTACCCATAGAGAACTAAAAGTCCAAGATACAAAATAATAAACAACGCTATCCTCTTGTGAAATAATATGCCACTAGCCAGGCAACTAATCACGCATTAAGTTTGGCTCGTTAAATTAATGTTTTAGATTGATTTCAGTGCTATTACAATCTTCCCATATTCCAGTATTTCCTACCAACATATTTATCTATGGAATTTCATATTTTTTTCAGGGTTAGCAAAACACAACCACATTTATAGAACTTACTATGTCTATTGAATAGTGGCATAAAGTATAATATTATGGTTATATGAACAAAGTAATGTGTTCCCTCCCCATAAAACTGCATAATTATTTTCACTTTATTTATAAAAAGAGCTTTTTGTTAGTGTGCACTAACACAGCCTTTACAATGAATGGATTAGATTTAAAACTGGAGGCAGAGGCAGACTCTAGAGTATTTTTAGCAAGTATTCTTCTTTCATAAAGAATTCTCTCTGTCTTTGATATAATACCTTCTGGCTCATTAGCTGCACCAGTTTTTCATGACCTCAGCATTGCCTGCCACCTAGTGTCAGCATGCTGAATTGCAAGCATAGGACTCAAGCTGGTTCAAGAGTGCCAGACATACTCAGGCCAGCCTCTGAAGTGAACTTTAAATATCCTGGAAAGCAATGCCTTTCTTTCCAAAATGCCCAGTTGTATTCCCTGGAAGGAGTTCCCTCATCCTGTGGCTCAGTGTCTGAGCCACTCTCAACAAAGAATGAAGTTAAATTCTCACAATAGAAGCAGTTATAGGAAGACTCTTTAGGGCTCCAGACATTTGGACCATGTTCTTAGTAATCTGAGAGTTCAATATTTAGCTCTTCTTCCTGGATGTTAGCCAGAGACCATTTACTAACCAAATCAGTTGGTCAAGCATTTCCACATTATATATGGCAGACTTCAAACACTCTTGGGAGGCAAAGTGCTATAAAGATAAATTATCACTAGAGAAACTACCAGAAGACTCTCAAATACTCTTCCCTCTTTTGCTTTGTGGAAACAGTATCATAAATAGGAGACATATCTTTTAAAATGAAAAATGCTATTTGTTTTTTCTCAGCTTCACTCTCCTTTCGCTCCCTCCCACCGCCCCTCTGCTTTTAATAACATCTGATCTTACATTTAAGCAGGAAGAAAATGTAGCCACATGATTTAAAAAGCATGTGTTTATGACTTGCCATGTTTAAGCACTGCTGAATAAATGTATATTGAAGACATATTTCAAGTGAGCAGCCATAATAAGGGGTTTAGGGATATTCAATATTACTCTACTAATTCATAGCACACCATAATTATGGAATGTGTAGACTTTCTAGATGTAAATTATAATCCATGACTCACTGAGAGCCCTTTGCAGCCCTCCCTCGGTAGAATGCCACAACATTACACATTTTAGGCAAATTGACACAAAATAAAATAAATCATGTCAAGAGCTATATAGAACCATTATTTCAGCCTTAAACATTTCATTAAAACTGCACAGCTCAAAATCTCCCCTCCCCACCCCCACCTATCAGTCTTTATTGAAATGAATAGGTCCACATATCCTGAACACTGTAGGTTTTTACATTTTCTGATGGGAAGATTATTTTTACCAACGAAACTGAATCCAGATTTCTGTTCTTGTCCCTTCAGCAAAGACCCTGAGGGAAATTTAATTGAGCTCTTCTTCGCCCCTCTCAGATTCCTACCTGGCAGAAAAGAATCCTGATACAAAATTTTTATAATTTGCAGGTTATGAAAATGGAATTCACTTTTTAAAAGTGTCTATATCTTTTCCTTTTTCTAGAACAAAATTTATCAAAATAAAAAATACAGAAAACCGCATCACTTCTGGATGTTAGCCAGAGAGCATTTGCTAACCAAATCAGTTGGTCAAGCACTTTCACACTATATACGGCAGCTTTCAAACATATAGTGCTCTTGGGAAGCAAAGTGCTACAAACATAAAACAAATTATCATCAGAGAAACTACCAGAAGACTTTAATAATTTGAGATACACACATGCATGCACACACACATATATAAATACATAATATATAAATCTATCTATTTATCTCTCACTCTATCTGTACATATATATATCTCCCCTTTGGCCTTGACTTTCTCAGTATGTCCTGCCCTGACTTCCAACTACCCACACATGTATCTCTTTGCTTGAGGGCTTTCTTTGGCTCTGGAGCCCAAGTGGTCCACAGATCCTGGTGATGAAGTTCTCCTAAGAGAACTGACAACTGATGCTTATTGGGGGATAACTCTGAAGCTTGTATTTTTCATTGCTTCTCATAGTTCCCAAAGTTAAGTTCTACTTGCACACAGACTAACTACCTTAAAACACACTCTTTATTGGCTATCTTTACTTCTTTATCGCCTTCTATTTCCACACCTGTATTTCTGGCAATTATGTGAAACAAACAAAACAAAACAATTACATGAAACACAAAACAAAAACAATATGCATTCAAATCCTTGTCTTAGAATCTGCTCCTAGGGTATAAAAGTTAAAACATAAGTCCATATGATCCTGAAACCAGGAAGTGGCATTTGCTACATGCTGTCACTCTCTTAAATTGCTTTTTTTTTAAAGACGGAGTATCGCCCAGGCTGGAGTGCAGTGGTGCAATCTCGGTTCATGCCAACTTCCACCTCCTGGGTTCAAGAGATTCTCCTGACTCAGCCTCTTGAGTAGCTGGGATTACAGGTGTCCGCCACCATACCCAGCTCATTTTTGTATTTTTAGTAGAGCAGGTTGGTCAGGCTAGTCTCAAACTCCTGACCTCGTGATCAGTCCGCTTCATCCTCCCAAAGTGCTGGGATTACAGGCATGAGCCACCGCGCCCAGCCTCTTAAATTTCAGTGAATAATTTTATTAGTTCTTCACTGTAGGCAGTAGGCAGAGTAATGCCTCCCCCACCCCACTGAAAGATGTCCAAATCATAATCTCCAGAAGCTGTGAATATGTTATGTGGCAAGGGGGAATTCAAATGGCAGATGGAATTGAGGTTAAAAATCAGCTGACCCTAAAATAAGATTATCCTGGATAATCCAGGTGGGACTGATGTAACTACAAGTCTCCTTCAATGTGGAAGAGGGAGCCTGAAGAGTTACAGTCAGAGCAATGCAATGTGAGAAAAACTCTGGCCATGGCTGGCTTTGAAGATGGAAGTGGCCACAAGTCAAAGAACGCAGGCAGCTCCTAGGTGCTGGGAAAGACAAGGAAGTAGGTTCTCCCCTAGAGCCTTCAGAAAAGAATGCAACCCTGCCAAATTTTTCCTTTTTTTTTTTTTTTTTTTTTTTTTGAGATGGAGTTTCACTCTTGTGGCCCAGGCTGGAGTGTAATGGTGCGATCTTGGCTCACTGCAACCTCTGCCTCCCAGGTTAAAGCGATTCTCCTACCTCAGCCTCCAGAGTAGCTGGGACTACAGGCATGTGCCACCATGCCCGGCTAACTTTTTGTATTTTTAGTAGGGATGGGGTTTCTCCATGTTGGTCAGGCTGGTCTAGAACTCCCGACCTCACGTGATCTGCCTGCCTCGGCCTCCAAAAGTGTTGGGATTACACAGGTGAGCCACTATGTCCAGCTACCCCTGCCAAATTCTTGATCTTAGTTCAGTGAGACCCATTTTGGACATCAGACCTCCAGACCTACAAGATAATAAGCTTGTGTTAGTTCAAGTCACTAAATCTGTGGTAATTTGTTACCACAGCAATAGGAATCTACTAAACCCTTGGCCTATAGAACTGGCCAAGTCTGAAATAATTATCACCCTGTAGACTCTCCCATCTTTTATCCATTTCTTCCCATTTCCCCCCGCTACAGAATCAAAGGGGATCCCTGCATATCTGGACAAAACTGCACAAATCTTTCTGAACTCCTATGGTGTGCTAGACCCAGGAGACAGAAGGAGTAGGTAACACTCAGGCAGCGTTCAGCCTAATGGGACACAGAGAAGTCCACATACCACTGCAATCCAGCAAGGTCAGTGCTAAGACAGGAAGGGGAGAGGCAGCCATGGGTCCATGGGTTGCTCAGGGAAGGCAGGCGAGCAGGGGCCAGGACATGAAGGGCAACACAGGCCACATAAACAACCTGATCCAGCTGCGTGTGGTGGCTCACGCCTGTAATCCCAGCACTTTGGGAGGCCGAGGTGGGCGGATCACAAGGTCAGGAGATCGAGACCATCCTGGACAACATGGTGAAACCCTCTCTCTACTAAAACATAAAAAAACTAGCTGGGTATAGTGGCGGCACGTGCCTGTAGTCCCAGCTACTAAGGAAGCTGAAGCAGGAGAATTGTTTGAACCTGGGAGGTGGAGGTTGCAGTGAGCCGAGATCACGCCACTGCACTCTAGTCTAGTGACAGAGCGAGACTGTTTCAAAAGAAAAAAAAAAAAGAACAAGAAAAAGAAAATCTGACCCTAACCCGAGAAAATGGCGAGCCACTGAGGGGTTTTAAAAATCACTTTTTTGAATATATTGTGTACTCAAAAAGAATATAAATTATACATACAGTATAAAAAAATCACAATACAATAAACACATTTGTATGCCTGCCATACACTTTTCAATAACATGGGTATTTTCAACTGAGCTACACTTTACATACTACACAATTCACCCTTTTTGACGCACAGTTCTATGAGTTTTAACAAATATATACAGTCATGGAAAAACTGCTATGATCAAGATATAGAATAGTTCCATCACCCCAGAAATTCCCTCCCATACTTTTAATACAAATCGTACCACGTTTTCCTCTAGAGTTTTCTGGGTACCCTCCCCACCCCCTCATCCTTCGGCAGTAACTGCGTTCTACATTTCATCATTTCCTCAGTTTCCTTCTGATTTTTATCACATTTCTATCCATTAAGGAAAAGGTTGTTTTGCATGTTTTGAAACTCACATAAATAAAAACATATGTGTTTTAGTTGTCAGAGACATATGCTTCTGTTGCTGATCCTATGTTAGGATGACTCCTAGGCCTCCTCCATGTTTTTCTACTATACGATTTCATTGCTGTACAGTATTTCATTGTTTGAATTTATTTATGCATTCTATTGCCGATTCGAATAGTGTTGCTAGAAACATTCTTATACACATTTTTTTCCAGGATGTGTGGGTATATACTGGGACTACAGGCATGTGCCACCACGCCTGGCTAATTTTTTGTATTTTTAGTATGGATGGAGTTTCTCCATGTTGGTCAGGCTGGTCTATACACACACATACACATACCTAGGAAATTTCTGTATTTTTTTCTGCGCCACTAGGTATATAAATCTTTCAGTTTACTAAATAACGCTAAATTGTTTTTCAAAACTGTTGTAACCACTTATCCTCCAATCAGCTGTAAATAATATTCCAATTACTCCTCATCCGATTGTCACATTTAAGCTCTCTCCTGCTCAAAATTGAACAAGTGAACAATTCTGAGCAGGAGAGAAAGCCACTAATTCATTATTTATTTATTGTGTTAGTTTCAGAAAGACCACTCTGACCAAGAGAAAACATAAGAGAGTAGCATGGCTGCAGGAGGCGAAGCCCAGGAGACGCTGACTTGAAAAGAGAACAGGTCCTGAGAAGGGTTCCTGAGGAGGTAAGTTTTCATGTTTTTGTTTTACAAAGAATGTCCGTGTTTTAAAAGTTGCTGCTTCTGAAAGTGGACACATCAGGCTACTTACTGTGTGGAGTGGTCCCCTGGACAGATGCAAATAGAGGAGAAATAAGAATCTTTTTTTCATAAGGCAAGCATCTCCACCCTCCCTACCATGGGGAATATGGAAGCCCCTGGAGAGGAATGGGCCCTTCCATCTCTCCGGAGGAGGTAAGGGGAAGGAGGCTGCTTTGAGGTCCCAACTGAATGGATCCTAACCACTGGACTGGCCAGCGCTAAATAACATGGCAGGAGGGAAGCCCTCTCCTCCTCCTCCTCCTCCTCCTCCTCCAGAGGATACTAAGTGCAACAGAGGGAAACATCTGGGTGAGTGAGTTACCTCAGTTCAACAATCAAAACGACTGCTTCCAAACACAGCCTGGGGCCCACACTGGAATCTCCCCTGTCCCGGCACCCTTGTGTGGTGCCACTAAAATATCACAACAAGGTCTTACGGGACAATTTTGCACCAAGTTGTCTGGACTCAGGAGGCCGCCTCTGAGTCTTTGCCCATCTTCCCGTCTCAGTCTCTTGCTGTCCTGCCCAGCTAAAGCAAATGCTAAGGCAAATGCTGGCCACCTAGGCACACTGTCCTTCAGGGGTTGGACTGGCCATTTCAAAACAGTCTGACAAGCTTCCTTGAACTCCACGTCGGGCAGGCTCTTTCTCCAAACACCCGAGGCTTGGCTTCAGGTCTGTCTTCCTTCCTCAACATTCACCAGCCTTTTACTTTCTTTTCTCCTGGTGCCAACTCCGCAGACATTACCAATTAGTCAAACATCAGTGCTTGGCAAGCATTTTCCCAAGGCTCTGGCTCAGCTTGCAGAGCGCCTCACCCACGGGCCTCCCGCCCAGCTCTGTGCCCGGCCTTGTCGCTGGAGCAAAACCAGCACTCATTATGCATTGAGCAGGAGACACTGAGGTGAAGAAACAAATAGCAAAGAAATCTGTGGGGGGCGAGGGGGAGGGCTTTTCTTTTCTTTTGAGGTTTACAGAGTGAGTTGTTTGTTTGGTTTTCTCTTAAGTCCCTAGAGGCAAAGATGACCATATACAGTGAGTTTTACAGATTTAGTCATTCAGGAGAAATCATCGCATTTAGGTTTGTTAGAGGAATGCCAAGAACATCTACCTACCCTGAAAAACCTCAAAACACCCTTTATACCTGAAAACATAAGGGTATACTAGTTGCCCTTTGTTCCATTTATCCTGTGCGTGGAAGGTCTGGGACTAAATGCTTCATGTACAAGCTAATCCTCTCCCATAACGCACTACCAGGGTCAGCTCAGCCCCATTTCGGACTTAAGGAAACTCCAGTTCGCAGACAACTTGGAGAGGGAATTGAACCCACAGCTGACTAATTTCAAAGCACAGCTTTTTTGACCTCTATCCTAAAGGAAATTGGTTTACTTGAAAAACACAATGCTCTTTCACTGCCGTTTTTGGTTTTTCTCAGTTGCAGGCCTCGCCAGCTAGGTTTCCCTAAGGAGGAAATGGAATCACAGACAAGGGCTCGCTGCTGGGTTTACATGAGCAGGCAGCTCACAGGGCATTTCTGGAACTGTTGCCTGCAGAGCTGAAAATATTTGCCATCTAGCCACTTGCTGATCACTGCTCTAAGCCCTTGCTGCTCAAAGTAGGGCCTGAAGACCAGAAGGATCAGCATGACGTGGGACATGGTGGGAATGAGAATGTCAGGATTCCAGACATGCCAATTCAGAATCTGTATTTTATCAAGATACCCAGATGACTGACGTACTTAGTCCACTTGAAAAGCACTGCATTAAGCAACTCAATCTTTCTCACTGCTCGCACTGAATAAAGTAGTAATTACATACAAACATATAAACATGCACCTGCCCTCACACCCTGCTTCCAACTGCATGCTTAACTATCAGCGAGGTTTTCAGGCAAGAATATTCATTGGCAAATAACGTAATACCTTCACCAGCAGAACTCCATCATTAAAATCATGAGTAAGGAATCATGGGAAACTAAAGATCTACCTGAAGAAGGGGAACACTTCTAAGTACCAGCTTAGATATCACCCTGTTCTCTTTAAAGTTTGATAGTGGCCTGCTAGAATTGCATTGGAAGCCAGAGAACTAGTAACCAGCCATTCATCCACCCACGCATCCATCCACCCATCCATCCATCCACTCCAATCCATCCATCAACTCCATCCATCTACTCCATCCATCCATCCATCCATTCCATTCATCTATCTACTCCATCTAACATTCTCCATGTACCTTTTATGTGCTATTTAATGTTGGTTGTATCTGTAATTTATCAAAATCCATTTACTTCTCTTCATTTTTGAAATTTTCATTTAACTCCATGAGTCCATGCCATCATTATCTTTTGCCACAACTTAACTGAAAACCCCACTTCCATTCCCAGGCCCTTGCCCAATCTATTCTCCACATAGTAGAATGCACAATCCGTATATTCAAACTGCAAATGGGATCATGTCACTCAATGTTTATTACTTATCAATGGGCTACACTGCACTGAAAATAAAAGTCCAACTCCTTCAAGTGGGCTACAAGAGCACCAGCCTTTGGCTTCCTCTCCAGTGACATCTGGGACCACTTCCTTCCTCGCTTACCATATCCCAGCCCCAGCAATCTTCTTTCATTTGGGTTCCCAGAAGACTTACTGCAGCCCTGGGACCTTCTCCCATGCTGCTCTCCTACGTGGAATGCCCTTTTCTCTCCATACACGCGTTCAGGCTCCACACTTCCTCCATGAGGTTTTCCCTCATCAGCCAGTCCACTCTCTTCCCCTACTTATTCTCTCTCATAGCTTGGTTTTTAATTATGCATTTCTCTGTTTCCTAGATTAATGTCTACCTTCCCTATAAATGAAAACACCAAGAGGACGAACCATGACTGCGTCTGTTTTCTTCACCACTCAACCCTTAGCATACAGCTCAGAGCTCTGCAACTGCTGTTCCTCTTCCTGGAACACTCAACTCTTAGCATACAGCTCAGAGCTCTGCAACTGCTGGTGCTCTGCCTGGAACTCTCTTCCTTTGATATCTGCCTGCTCATTCGCTCACTTCCTTCAGGTCCCTGCCCAAATATTACCTTACCAGACACACTACCCATGACCACCCTTCATAAAATAGACACCTTTAGCGCTGTGAGGCTATGCTTCATCTACATGGCTATCACACTGTACAGCACAGTTCTAAGCACTGATGACCATCTTCTGCATTATGTAAAATTGCTTATTATCCACCTCTGTCAACCCTCTCCCAACCCTGAACATAAAATTCAGGACATCAGCAATCCTTTCATCAATGCTGACTTTCATCTAAAACAGCATACAATAAATACTGGTTGTTGAAAGACTACATAGTAAGTGCTCAGGAAATATATGAATAAATGTGTCAATTCAGGAAGGCACGAGACTGAAGCTATGTTTGCTGAAGAGGTCTCTGAAGACAATGAAGGTGAAAATTCTGACCTCAAGGAGCTTATTTTTGAGCATGGGAGGCAGGGGTGATTTGGTGTCACATTAATACCTCCTACCTGCATCCTCTCTGCCCCGTCCGTCCTCTGCCTCTCCCCTCAAAATGACAGCACACTTTCATTCTGCCTGTCTTGTGTTGTCTCCAAAATGAACAGGATAACCTAGCATTCTGGGAATTTTCTTTCTGAGCTAGATCTTTGAGTGTTCTATTTTCCCCTCATCTATTTAACACCATGAACATATGGACTTTTGAAGAGCTTTGTCAGAACACTTTAGAATATTATGAGGTAAACTGAAATTTTCCACATAAAGTATAATTTCCGGTTTTATTCCCAAGAGCTATAAAAGAAGACCTTTCAAAAATATACCAAGAAAAGGGCCAGGCGTGATGGCTCAAGCCTATAATCCCAGCACTCTGGGAGGCTGGGGTGGGGGGAGATCACCTGAGGTCACGAGTTCGAGACCAGTCTAGCCAAAATGATGAAACCCTGTCTCTGCTAAAAATACAAAAATTAGCCAGGTGTGGTGATGTGCACTTGTAATCCCAGCTACTCAGGAGGCTGAGGCAGGAGAATGGCTTGAACTTGGGGAGGCAGAGGTTGCAGAGAGCCAAGATTGTGCCACTGCACTCCAGCCTGGGTGACAGAGAGAGACTCTATCTTAACAAAAAATAACAATAAAAAATAAAAATAAAACATATGAAGAAAAAGAGACAGAAAGAAGAGGATAGGAAGAGGAAGAGAAAGGAGAGGAAGGAGAGAGGGAGGGAGGGAGGGAGGGAGGAAGAGAGGAAGGGAAGGAAAATTTTTGAAGGATTTTTGAAGGAGCTTGTCAGTCTGTGGTTTTAGTCCTTAACTTTTATGAGGTAAAAAAGATTTGTACTAAATTACTTAGGAACTTCATATTTAATCTAACCAAGATGGAGAAGATGGTGGCTGCAGTGGTGCTGCTGATACTCTACAAATGTAACCCTAATTTCTGTTGGACAAAGATTCTGCTTAAATTATCCTTCAGATCTTGTTTTTCTGGCCAACACCTTGACCTTGACTGTAACAGTACTTTCTGAACAGTTTGATTTTCCAAAGAGTTTAAAATGATGATTTATGCTGGGTGCTGTGGTAACAAAAGTAGGTCATTATGATTTGGTTGTACGTCTGAGTCCATTAGAACTGTCGGTTAACTACCTAACCTCAAACGCCTCAGAAAGTGCATGTTTGTTATCAGCCACACATTGTGTGGAGTCAAAGGCAGCTTTGAAATGCTTCTTAGATATTTCAAGAACAAGTACTTTAGATACTTTTTAAACAAATTCCTTCCCAGCTGCAGTGAACAACCTCTAGTATATCGAGGTCACAGCAGTGAAACCCCACAGAAAATTCAGTGTGCAGCAACCTTAGGCATTGCCCATAGGACGTAATGCTACAACTTTTTTAAGAGACAGTTTTTAAACTGTATGTTAGGAATGGGAATTAGTGACTTCCCCCTTCCACTTTTGCTAAAAATGGCCACTTTAAAAAAATAATGCAATATTACTAATAGCTTCTGTGCACAAGAGGAAAAGTTTGTAAAAACTCCTACAGAAGATTTATGGTTATTCTTCCTCCTTTAGCTCTGAAAGTATGAGTGAGGGCTGATTCTTTATTCAAATATGAAAATAACAGGAAAGCTACTTACTTGCCATTTTCAAAAAACATTTGTTAAGCCTGTTTTGAGGGAACCATATAAAGTATATGGCGTAGACATGGTCTCTGACTTTCAGACAATCCTAATTTGTAGTTTATTCAGTTCAGCTGGTGAAAACCCCTCTTCAAAGAATAGCATGCGATGGTAATAAAGGCACATCCCCTAGAAACAGCATAGCCAAGTTCTATTTCCAGCACAACCCCCTTATTAGCCATTGGCATTGCCAAGTCATTTTACTGCTATAAATCTTGAGTTCCGGAGTCTTTAAACAGGAATTTCAGTATCTCTCTTGTTTTCTTCCCATGACACCTGCCAAATTACCTGGAGTTGATAATTCATATCATTCATGTTGCCAAAAACTTACCCGCACTTCCTTGAGACAATGATCACACCCTGTATTTGAAAAAGTCTATTTATAAGAATGTAATTCTTACCCCCATTAGATCAGAAATCAAGTACAAACAAGAGCAAAGAACCATTCCCCTGGGAGGACATCCCTCAACTCCATATACATAAAGAAATAATGCTTCTGACCACATTGATGAAACTTACTGGAAACCAGTGATATTCTCAATACATTTGGGCACATGTTTGCTGTGATTCCACTACGCGTTGAACACTGAATCCAGTTTTCAACACATAGTTGTCACCAAATCAAATATTTCCATGTGTGAAATGTGAGCCCTTGTGACCAACAGAACTTTCTAGACAGCATCATAAAACCGGAGAACATTTAGATTCAATCAGGTGTCCATTTGTCCCTCACCCAGTGTCTACTGGGGATCATGCCCCGAAGACCAACCAGCCTGGGTCTCCTTCTCTGCCGACAGAACCTTAAGCCAAGAATCCAGGGCCATAACATAAAGTTTCAAAATGCACCCCCTGGTGTGCTTGAAGAAGGCAGGACAGGGGCATCTCAGGAATGGAGATGCCGACGGCTCTAGGAGGACCCACAGACCTCCCTTTACTCAGGGCTGTGCTTCCAGAATGAAATCCTGTGCCTTGATTGATTGAATCTGGGCCAAACCTTTCCAGTGTTATCTGTCTTTGCTCCTCCCAGAGACTGCGCTCACATCTTCCTTCTTACCTCCCACCTCCAAAAGTGCTCTCAAACAAGGAGGTAACACTTCATTTCCTCTCAGATACCATCAGGTGACTTAACCTGCCACCTTTCCCTGGCCAACTTCTATTTTCATGGGATAATAAAGAAGAAACTTTACTGCTAAATAAAGGAAACTTCAAAGTTGAGGATGAAAAGCCGGAGACGAGCGGTCTGTGCTTGGGACACAGGGTAGGGTGACGCGTGTATACTGTCACCTTCTCATATGCCCCGCTTCCTACGCCCACTGAAAGGTTGTTGAGACCATTCTCTTAGTTTCTCTTTAAGAGTTTACTGGCAAGGGACATAGAAAGAACAAATTTGATGGATTTTAAGACTACATGTTCATGGTAGAGATCCCCCTAGAAAAGGTAAAGTGCATAATTACAACTTTAATTATCTTCCCTATCACACATACAGGTCTTTTTCTGCACCACTTCTGCTTGAAGTATTTTGTTTTCATATATTTTCTTGAGCAAGGTAATTAACCTCTTTGTGTCTCAGGTATTTCCTCTCTAAACTGGTGACACAGTTTTATAGCACATCATGACAAAAGTGTTCAGAGATCCGCACATAAAAAGGTGACATATGAGAAGGAAGCAGTAGGAGAAGTCAATCTTGGCACATTGTGCTCAAAAACCACTTAACAGCTCGCTCTCTACTTTACTTGGAGCAGAGCACAGTACGAATTAAGTTTCACTGTAATTATGTCCTGGAAGCAAATATGATTTTCAATGAAGAGGTTTTATCGACTCTAATTAAAGGGATGTTACAGTCTATTGTCTCAGATTGTGTGATGTCTGGAAGGGATCTTACCAATCATTGCCTCAATGCCCTTGTTTTATAGACGTGCAGTACCCAGAGAGGTTAAGGGACTTGCCATGGCCACCCAGCTGGTTGAGCATGCCTGGCCCCTACGTTTCACATTCTGGGTTCTCGATGTAGTGCTTTTTAATGGACAGCTGTTACACTAGACTCAGTTGGATACTATACATTCCTTCCTACTGCACGGATCTCTTCTGCATTTATTAATGAATTACAGGCCAGAAGAACCAAAGCTCTGGTGAATTCTCGTATCTTCTTTTTTCACCCAGAATATCCTAGAAACTGTCAGAGGCACCAGGAATAACTTAGAAGCAGCTGTCAGCTCCCTGCAGCAGCAAAGTTCACATGTTGATTCACCCTCGAAACAGGAACGTGTGTGATGAGTTTGGATGGGAGGTGATGCTCACGGCACCCCCGGTTTTGTATAATTAGATCTAGGAAGGAACTCTAAGAAAGATGGTTTTATCTTTTAGATGCTCAAAGTTTGAAAGCTAAGTAGGCCGGGGAAGTTCTACTGTGACAAGAGCATGCATAGCAAAGATTTCTTCACTGGAGGCGTGCTCTGCAGACAGCAAATCTTGGGTGATGTGGGCTTCAGGAGAAAGCTAATGCCCTGTCCTTGTCTGATGGGGGAGACCCAAAGGTTGCTCTGAAGGCTTTGAGTCAATAAAATTAACTGCAACGATGTCTTCTGTTTCTAACACATTTTGATTTCTCAAAGCACTTTCACAGCTTTTTGATACTCTTGATATTTTATTTTCACAAACTCCCTTAGATACAAAAAGGGTAGGAATGAAGACTTTCGGGTTACAGGTGACAAAACAGAGGCAGTTACATCTTTCTTGAAGTCCATCTTTAAAATGGGCCAGTACATCATGCTAGCTTAAGGGAATTTGCTAAGTGCCTTTTTGGTAATTTATTAAAGGCATCAGTGAAGGGTAGTAAGTTTGTCATGAGCTGGACTCAAATGTTAGAGCATTTCACTGTATATCATGTGTGGCTATAAACAAGTGAGGTTTTATATGATTTATGACCGTTCAAAGAAAAGTCACCCTGAGTTTACCTGTTCCAACTCTACTGTCACTGCTTACAATATTCTCTCTCCTCTTCTGGAACTGCCTTCTGAGGCAATTTCTAGACAAGAAAATCAAGCTCATTTATTCCTCGTCACTTCTTATTTTATCTAAAAAAAAGAGTCAGCAGTTGGATATTTAAATTCTCATCTGTATGTGTTTTTAAAGGACACAACTTCATAGTTGCGTTTGTATCAGGAATCAACATTTTTTATGTTCCCTGTACCTAAAATGACTAAATTTTGGAGGATGGTAGAGGACTAGTTTAAGAATTTTCACTCCAGAGTTGAAACCAGAAGGTCCCTAGCAAATTGTCGAGATAGGATTCTAAGGCACTACGTAACCACTGAGTAGCTTATATGACTTGGATAGAAATGAAGGCTGCAGTTACAAATTGCACATGTTTGGCCTGGAGCTAAACTCTTATAACCAGTTTGCATTAGAATAGAAAATTTTAAGAGTGAACATGGCAAGGGTTGGCAAAATTTTTTCTTTAAAGGGCCAGATAGTAAATATTTTAGGCTTTGTGGGTGGTATGGCCTCTGTGACAACCACTCAACTCTGTTGTTTAGCCAAGAAGCCAGCAATAGATAATATGTAAGTGAATGCATGTGGCTGTGTTCCAATAAAACTTTATTGATGAAAACAGGCAGCCGGCCAGAATTGGCTCATAGGCTGACCCCCGGTTATGGTGTTTGACACTGAGGTGAATATGGATGTTATCCTCAGATATCAAGATTTATAAATGAATAGGAATGGATTTTATCCTCTTTGGGGAAACAAGTAAATGCAAAAACAGTATTGGCCTCATTTTTTCTCAACTATTTCTATCTAAAGCACTGTCAATCCCCAATATTACTTAGTGTTAGAAAGTCAGGAAAACTGAAGCTTTAACTCAGAATAATCTGAGTTAATTCACTTTTTAAAAATAGCTTTTCTTTTTTTTTTAATCACGCAAACAAATGTGCACCAAAATGATTAATGATAAAAATACAGATAAGCTCAAAGAACATGACAATAACTTTTGACATTTTGGGTTTTATCATTCATCATCAGTCATCAGCAAAACGCACGTTAAAACCACAATGAGCTACCACTTCATACCCAGGAGGATCTCTGAAATTAAAAGACTGAAATATCAACCTATGGCAAGGATATACAACTGGAATTCCCATACACTGCTGATGCAGGTAAAAATGGCAGGTAGGATAACCAGTTGCAAAATGGACTGCTTTTAATAAAATTAAACACGTGTCCCTGTGGTTAATTTCACTCTGAGGTCTATATCCAGGAGAAATAAGTGGCCATGCCTCCCACAAAGCATGTACAGGATATTCATGGCAATGTTATTCATAATAGCTTTAACCTGGAAACAAACCAAATGTTTATTAACGTGAGAACAGCCTATCTATAAAATAGAATACTACTCAGTAATGGGGCAAACAACCAATACATGCTCCAACATGGAAAATCCTACAGACATAATGATGAATGAAAGAAGCTAGACACAAAACAGCAGGGACTGCGATTCTATGTATATGAAGTTCAACAAGCAAAACTAACCGATGGTGATAGACAATGGAAGAGTTTACCTTAATTATAACCACCACCCACATCAAGATACAAAATGTTCCAACCCCAGAAAGCTCCCACATGCTTCTTTCTAATATCTTGACTTAGGAGGTGGTTTTAAAGGATGCACATATTTATCAAAACTTACTGAACAGTACACTTAAGGTCTATGCCATTAAGATATGTAAGTTATAGCTTGCCAAAGAGAAAAAATGTTCGAAAATAAAAAATTGATTTCTACCTTAAAAGGGAAAATCAAACAGAAACAGATAATACCCATAAAAGCATTATTTCAAAGAGAACACTTTCAAATTCTAGAATTGGAAATAGAATGAAGAGGAGAGTCGATTCTTGTATTGAGGAAACCCATCTTTACTGTACTCTATCCATTTCATGCCCATTGTTATTTTGTGGGGGTCTAAGGTCATAAAGATTACTTTGCTTTCCTATGCCTTTTTATTTCCATTTGGAATACAGATGAGATTTAATAAGTACCTGGAGGGATGTCCTGAGGAAGAGAAACAAAAAATGTCAAGGACATCCTAAACGACGTCTCCCAGTACTCAGTATATAAAGACCTATGGGAAACATTCATCTCAAACATCAGTATCTAGAAAATCTGTGATTCTTCTGAATAACAAGGCTGTTTTCCTCTTGTGGATACCAAGTATCCTGTCACTGATCTTGTCCCCTTTGAGTTCTGACTACCAGAAACAATTTTTACCAAGTAAAAGCCCTCATCTAGCACATACACAACTTACAATACGAATCTGACTCCAAGATTTATTTCTGTATTTGCCCTTACATCAATTAACCTAACATTTTTAAATCATCTGGTTTTTAAAATTGAGATGCAATTCAAATGTTATAAATTCACCCTTTTAAAAAGTGTTCTTCAATACTTTTTAACATATTCACAAACTGTGAAACAGTCACCACCATTTAAGTCCAGAATATTTCATCACCCCACAAAAGGAACTCATTAGCAGCCCTCCCCACGCCCCACTCCTTGACAACTTCTGGTAACTCCTAGTTTTGTGTTTCTGTGGATTTGTCCTTTCTGGACATTTCATATAGATGAACTCATAGACTATGGGGCCTTTTGTGTCTGGCTTCTTTCAGTTAGCATAGTATTTGCAAGGGTCATCCATGTTGTACCATATATCAACATCTCATTCCTTTTTACGGATGAAAAATATTCTATGGTATGGATATATCACATTTTATTTGCCTATTCATCAATTAATGGATATTTGGGTGTTTCAACTTTCTGCTATTATGAATTACACTGCTACGAGCATTTCTGTCAAGTTTCTGTGTGGACACATGTTTTTATTTCTCTTGGGTATATACTTAGGAGTAAAATGAATGGGTCCCATAATGACTCTCTGTTTAAGCTCTTGAGGAACTGCCAAACTATTTTACATAGTGGCAAAGTACCATTTATGATCCCACTAGCATTGTGTGAGTGTCCAAATTTCTGTACATCTTTCTAACATTTGCTATTGCTCATCTTTTTTTTTTTTATTACAGCCATCCTAATGGGTGTGAAGCAGTATCTCATCATAGTTTTGACTTGCATTTCCATGATGACTAAAGATGTTGAGCACCTCTTCATGTGTTTGTTAGTTATTTGTATATTTTCTTTGGTGGAATATCTACTCAAATTAATGGGCCATTTTAAAATTGAGCTATTTGTCTTTCTACTGTTGAGTTGTAACTTTTTTTCACAATCCTTTTGTAAGCCTCATTGTATTCATTGAAGATAGCATCAAGAGATAAATATATCCATATAAAAAGGGTGAGGGTTTGCTAATATTCACTTTTGCAGAGATAAGCAACTCCATTAGTCTGGATACTTTAAAAGTGATACTACATATTCTAAATCAGTTTGTTAAAATACCATCTCATGAACCACAAGTTGTATGTTTTTATGTCTAAATTTCAAATGCTGAGTTGCTCATACTCTGCAAACTGGCATTAGGGAAGAATTTGCCATTTTTACTGCTTTCTTTTCTGCCATTAGTATGTATTAAACATTTTTAAAAAATAAAAAAGACAAGGAGGCTGGGCACAGTGGCTCACACCTGTAATCCCAACACTTTAGGAGGCCGAGGTGGGTGGATCGCTTGAGGCTAGAAGTTTGAGACCAGCCTGGCCAACATGGCAAAACTCTCTCTCTCCTACAAATACAAAAATTAGTTGGCCATGGTTGTGCATGCCTGTAATCCCACCTACTTGGGTGGGTGACGCACAAAAATTGCTTGAACCCAGGAGGCAGAGGTTGTAGTGAGTCAAGATTGCACCACTACACTCCAGCCTGGGTGACAGAGCATGACTCTGTCTCAAAAAAAAAAAAAAAAAGTACAAGGAAATAAAGATGGAGTTTTGATAAATTTAGAACTCACAAAGAAATTACTCTGACGGTTTTTTTTTTTTTTTTACACTAGGTCATTTGTTCTACCAGCCAAAACTTTTTGTCAACTTCCCTAAGCCAGGCTCAATTTGATTACTTATTCATTTGAAGTCCCAGTTGCCTTTAATGAATGAATCAAAATATAAAGTACTTTGCTTTTTTTAATTATGGAAAAAAGAATAATTAGCTAATTATTAAACTAGAATCCACATAAGTTCATAAATCACATTTTGCATACTATATTTGAGAGAAACTTACTATAATTACTGATGATTTAACATTTAGAAATAATTTTTACATTATCTTTTTTAGCTGTGTATTATCTGATGGATAAAATAATTTTTCAAATATAACAGGCTGTAACAAGTCCATGGACTGTTAATTTGCAGTGCATAGCCCTAAAAGAAAAAGCTAGTTATGTGGGTTGATGCAGTTCGGGGTATTAGATAACCATTAGATCAAGGCTCATAGTGCATTTCTGGTGCTCCTTACACATTCAAAGCTGAAGTGCAAAGGCTCTCAAACCAGAGGAAAAGGCAAAATGTCAAGATGTTAAAACACCGCCTGAAGAAATTTTAAAGTATTAAGGAAGGAAGATTCTTCTAATGAGAGGTATCACTCTTCCTGGTGGTAACACAATTTCTCTATGCACAGGAAGAAATGGTCATTCTGCTACTCCACATTTTAATCTTTTTCTTTTTGACTGAGGTATAAAATACACAAATAGTTTTGTATGTACAGATCAGATCAAAGTTTAGGATGTCCAGCACCCCACAGGGATTCCATGTGCCTCTTTCGAGTCAATATCTCCTTTCTGAGGGTAATCGCCATTCTCATCTTTATCATATATACAAGTTTTGCTCATTTAAAATCTTTAAACAAATGGAATAATATAGCCTGTTTCTTGTCTCTTATTCTAAGTTCTTTCACTCAGTATTACGTGAGTTCATCTATGCTGTTAGTTTTTTTATTACTACGCCTATTCCATTATTTGAATATGTCACAATTTATTTACACATTCTACTGTTGACAGACATAGGTTTGGGCTATTATCAATACATCTGCTGTGAACATTCTTGTATGTGTCTTTGGGTGGACCCATACTCTCATTTCTTTTGAGTGTGTTCCCAGGAATATAACTACTCAGTCATACTGGTATGTTTAGCTTTAGGAGATACTGCCAAATAGTTTGTTTTCCAAACTTTGGCTCGATTTATGCTTCCACAAGCCACGCATGAGAGTTCCAGTTGCTTCTCATCTCACCAACACTTGCTACAGTCAGTCCTTTTACTGTCAGCCATGCTGGTGGAGTAAAGCACCACACTTCAATCTGATGGATGCGATTCTACTTTTAAGGAATACAATGTCACACAGAAAGCACTACTGATAAAAACAAAATGGGGCTGTGCACTCCATAGACCTGGGCACCATTATTATCCTTAAGGAATGCAGGGAAGGCCATCTCCAAGAGTTTGTTTAGCCCCAAGAGACAGAAGGAAGCCCTGATGTCTTTCTTCCTGAAATAACTCACTCACTGAAGCCATTAGAGTGGGGTAGGAGTACCTTCTGAGACCTCATGTTTTCAGATTTCTGAGAGTGAAAGTCCAAGAGCATCACAGCTAAGGTTCCATTCAGTTTAAATCTGTTCAAGTGTTTTGTCTGGGTACTCTCAGGACATAAAGTGGGACTCCTTCACTCATTATCTTTCACGTGATTCTCTTCCTGTCCTCATTAAATCCCTTGAGTCCACAGAGTTTACTAGAATCATCTTTTATCTTGCCCTTTGGAAGGGCCATATCATGACTGGCTCCTGAATGGGTCCATTTTGAAGCACGAGTGAAGTTCCTTAGCTTTAAGATTTAAACAATATTACAAAACCAAAATATCGTTTAGAAGTCAGACTAACTGATGTTATAACCCCCTTCACCCTCCCCCCCCAAAAAAAAGCAAAGAAAAATGAAGGATTTGCATTTTCCAACAGCAATAAAATATTTTTGTCCTAAAAGCATTTCGAAAATGAAACCAGCAGAACTTTTTTTTTTTTTTTTAAATCACGGAGGTATTTTACGCTTCGTATAATGAAGCGTCGGAACGATCAAGTATGTATCTGGGACAAAAACATTCCTTCTCTTGAGAAAACAGGGTGTTTGTTTGCCTGGTCCTCGTACTACAGGATGCCTGTCTTCATTAATTTAGTTCATCAGATTAACAAAGCTCATCTCTTTGTTTTCCAGCTGTAAAGGGAGAAGGATGAAAGAAATAACCTAACCATACGAGTTAATATTTTGTGGTTGCAGAAGGAGAAGAGGTAGGGTTGAAGGGCTTGATTCCACCCCAGGAGGAGCAAATTCCAGACTGCACTCTATGCAAGGACTTATTCAGTGATTTAGGTAGCCACCCTCCTGAGAATTGCTGTCACTGGGAGAAGGTACTTAAAGGGCCACATTCATTGTTCCAGAACACAGGGACTGCAGGAGAATTTCGGGTTGCTATTTTTAGGGAGACATTTGTTTCCAAACAAAGGGTTCTCTGCCAGCTGTTTTAGAAGCACTTGCATATTTACTCAGCCAACTCTCTGGGCTGGAGATTGTCTTTGGGTACTGAGGTTTTATCAATGTCTATTTAAAGCAGAATAAAAAATAGCTCAAGATGAAAACATACAATATTTCCAGCTTAGAATGTAAGGCGCTTCCTTTTTTTTTTTTTTTTTTACAAGGTTGATATCTGGTTTTTCCCTCTCTCTCTTTCTCTCCCCCTTTCTGAAATTGCCACTTGTTTTAAAATCTGCAGTGTGTCTGGGTTTAATAGGTGCCATTTTCCCTTTTAGTGGTATATAAAATAATAGTGTACCTTAACAAATGATCGATTTGACAAAATATTTGTGTGTCTGTATATAGTTTTGAGAGAAAGTAAATCTCTGTTAGGACCTGTTTACAAGCTTCATCTGTTTACATCCACCATGGAACAAACAGCATTGGGATGTCATGTCATGAAAGGGTAACATGCTGTAATTCACATGCTGCAAAGTGGGAAAGGAGTCAGAACGGGAAAGGTAAAAATGGTCTCATGCTAGCAATAAGACCTGAAGTTTTCTTGGGCTTGTATTTCACTTTAAGTCCATGTGTTCAAACCTCTTAACTCTTGGAAAGATCAGACAGAAGTTCCTGATTCAGAATCTCCAGTCCTTAAGTACTTTTCACTTTTAATTCCTTCCAGAAGTATATATTAAGTAGAAGGCACTGGGCTCACAATTGAAGACTCGAAAACCAAACTCCATACTTCTTGAAGCATCTCCAGCCAGTGAGGGATCTCCTGTGCCATGGGTTTTCTCTCTCTCAACACACAGACACCAAAATCTCCTGGACACCTCCAAAGAAGTTTGACTCTGAGAGTCATCTCAACAGAGGTGCCACTAACATGCCACAGCATGGAGAGGCAAGAGTGACCCCCACACACTCCTTGCTGTTAGAAAAGTGTGTCGTGTGTACGTGTGCATGCCTGTGCATTTAGAAAAAAGGTGGGTTCAAGGAGGGGTGGGAGGGAAAGGCATTGCAGGCAGAGAGAACAGCAGGCATACCCTGAGGATGCTGCGTCACAAGAGAGGACGCCGAGTGGCTAACGATGGCTAGCGCATGGCGCAGTTGGGGACGCGTGACAAGAGATCAGAGTTGGGCAGGCTGGGGCAGCTGTGCAGGGCTCTCTGACCATGCTGACACATTTGGACGTTTGGAGTTGATTTTGTAATTGATGAAGGGCCATGAATTCAACATCGGATCACCTGCTCAGAGCTGAATCTGTGCTTCTGACTCCATCTACCCATCACCTTGCTTGTGGGGGTAGATTTGAGCCCTAAGGACACGTGCTTCTTGTTTTGAGTAAACAGACCACTGGGCCGGAAGGAGCATTAGCTGTCCTGTACAGTCACTAAGGACCACTGATGAACAAATGCACTATTCTTTAGAAGCCAGGAAGGCTGGGTATCATTGCGGGAGGAATGGTAACAGAATCTAACGCTTAGCTAAGTACTCCTTTTAGCCCCTGCCATATAGTAATTCATTTCCTTCTCACAATAGCTGCATGAAGTAGGTACTATTACTCTTTTCATGTTACAGACAAGCAACCTGGTGCACACAGATGTTAGGTGACCCGCTCAAGATCACACAGAGCTAAGTAAGTGCTGGGCTGGGGTGTGAATCTGACTGCCTGGTAAGTCCATGCTTTAAGCCACATAATGCCTTGCCACTCTTTGGGAAGGCAGTAAATGGTGCAACTTATGAGTCTCCCCTGCCTCCCATGATCCCGCCATCAGTTCCCCTGGACGCTTAAAATCCAATGTGACAGATCCACCCACTCACTGACCCTTTGTTTTATTAGGAAAGGTCTAAACCTTGAGGCTCCAAGAAAAGCAAGACCCCCTGTCCCATCCTCGAGTTGTGCAAAGTCAGGATGTGAGAACGGACAGCAAAGCAGGGTGTGTCAGTGGGATCTGACCAGCAACTGAGGCACTTCGGAGGCTCTTAGAGGGCCAAGGCCAGAGCTGCAGACTCTGCTTCCATTCCTAAGACACAAGAACCTATAAAACCAGCGTTTCTCAAACTTCCGTCCTCTGAAGTACTGCCTTCACAATTTTGTACATATTCACAGGCCGCCACACACTTAGGATTTCTGTCTCAATTGATTTTTTTTCTTAAATAAACATAAGAGGAAACTTTTGTAGTACTACTATAAAGGGGAAAGTAGAGTCATTTGCCGTAAATAGAAAGGTAGGTTAAAAGATAAACAGGGTTTCAGGTCAACCGCCTGCGTTTGTAAAGTTTTAGTGGAACAACGCCCTCCACGCTCAATTGTGAAGCTATGTAGAGTTGAGTTGTTGCAAAAAACACCAAATGGTCTGCAGACACCAAATATTTACAGCCTGGCCATTTAAGAAAATTTGCAGACCTCTGAAATCAATACAATTCAGTCCCACCTAGGCACTGTTGCTGTCCTCTATTAAAAAGAGAGATTAGCAGAGATTCAAGAAGTATTAATTAAGGATGTACTGGCATCAAACTGAGATTTTTCTCATTGATAATAAAAAGACAATCAATATTGAAAAGGAAATAACTTTATCATTAGATGATTTGCTATTTCCTCATGCCAAGTTCATTCCCTAAAATTACATTTCGTATCACAGCATGCAGTTTATACTTAGGGAAATACTGCATTAAACTAGTATATATATCTAATCAAACCACATATATAATTAGAGATTTTTTTTTTTTTCAGACAAGGTCTTTCTGTGTTGCTCAGGATGGAGTGCAGTGGGTCGATCTCAGCTCACTGCAGCCTCCGCCTCCCAGGTTCACGCAATTCTTATTCCTCAGTCTCCAGAGTAGCTGGGATTACACAGGCGCACCACCAGGCCCAGTTAATTTTTTTTTACTTTTAGTAGAGATAGAGTATTACTGTGTTGGCCAGGCTGGTCTCAAACTCCTGACCTCAAGTGACCCACCCACCTCAGCCTCCCAAATTGCTGTGATTACAGGTGTGAGCCACCACACCAGCCTGTCATTACAGAATATTTGATTTGGGAGCAAATATGGGTGAAGATACTGAAAACTGTATGGCTTTAAATGTATGCAAGAATTTCACTGTTTAGAGAAGCAAAGGGTAGCCGAAATGATGCTGGGAATTAGAATTCAGACTCATGGGAATAAACCAGCTGTGTGACCTTAGGCAGGTCTCTGGCTCTGTCTCAGGAAACTGTGAATCAGGATACGTTCCCGTCCCCCCTGCCGAACGGGACAGCCTGAAGCCTTGGAGCTCTTGCCATTGGTAAAGCCCCTTGTGACCATGAACTACCAGAGCACCATGGATGTCCTCCCCAGCTTTTCTCTAGGGGGCTAACAGCAAAAGCAGTCTTGCTGAGGAGGCCACAGGGTAGACAGGAGTTGGTTGGGAGAAGGGGCGTGATGGATGGGTAGGAAGGCAGGCCACAGAACTCCAAATAAGGCAGAGGAGAGATGGAAGGTGCCACACGAGCAAAGAAAGGCAGCTGCTGGGAGGGAGGGGGAGGGGAAACCCTGCCTCTGTGGTGATTTAGCTTAGGCTCAGCATTGCTGGAAGACCCCGATGGCCTCACCTGGAGCTGCCTGAGGGAGGAAGGGGGCCAGGCGTCCTTTTGAACACCCCAGTTCAGTTTTCTCCATGGAGTTGAGTTCCAGGATACTAGGATACTCTCCCATTCTCTGATTACACGTCTCGGCATCTCTGGGCAAATGAGCCATCTGCCTCCTGGTTTAAGTAGCCAAGAGAGGTGGATATTATTTTAGAAACCATGCTCACAAGCCTTATTTTGAAGGCTGTGACATAATATTTGGAACTTTGCTTCTACGCTGTGGTTTCTAAACAATTCAAAATGAATAGAGCCTCTGCTTTTAACTTTTCTCCTGAAGTACAATCAAGGCTGTAGTTATAATAAAACACAGCTGTGACAGCAAGTAATAGTGGCAACAAACTGTGTTGCCACCAGAAGCAGCAGCAGAGAGAACCACTCTCGTTCAGCACCTACTATGTGCCAAGCACAGTGCTAAATGCATTACCCTCATGAGGTCCAATCCACAAAACAATTCCACAATGTTACCGTAATAATCTCCACGCAATGGGTTAGTTCATTCGATGGGAAGCAAAATTTTGCCATGTGCCCAAGTTCAGACAGCCAGAGGCGAGGGCTGCATTTGAACCCAGCTCAGACTAACTTCAGAGCCCTTTGATTTTCCCCCTGTGCCGTTCTGTTGTGTAATGGAAATTTCTCATTTTTCTAAGGTGAGAATGCACCGAGTGTCCCTTCTCCAGGAGAGAGGCAGCAGGGAGAAATGTGTTAGTAAAGCTGAAGGAATTTTAATACTTCCTTTGCAGTCTGAGTGTTAACGGGCTTTGAGTTCCACAGTGGACTGACATCACCAGGCTGCTGGTACCCAAACAGAATTTATTTTTTAAATCTCCAAAACAGATGCAGGCACACTCATATTGGCAACTAGAAAGGGGCAAAAGATTTTTATTTTCCAGCTTCTAAAACATTTTTAGATATAAAAGTAGGGAGTTTCCAACGTTTCGCTTACTTTTCGGGGGCTCTTTAGGGATTTGTGTGCCACAGAGTAAAGAGTAAGAAGAAAAGGTGGGGGTTAATGGGAGTCTCCGGTGAGCAGAACAAAATGATCACAGGGAACCTTGGAAACGTAGTAACAGGCTGGGATCTAACACGGGAACAAATGAAGAAATAAACTAAAATTAGAAAGACATTCAGTGTCCTGATGATGATTTTTATGTAATTTCCCAACTACACAGGGCAACCTGCAATATGAATTTCCCTGTTATTAAGCCAGTAAAATCCAGCAGTAGAACCAATGAGCACATCAATATAATTTGTGCACCAGCAAAGGTGATTCTAACTGAGGTTAAGTGCCTTTAGTCCAAAAGGTTTGTTTTAATCTAAGTTTAACAGTAAAGGGGAAATGAGAGAAACACAGAACAACAGAATTCTCCCACAGAAGTATCTAAGTGTCCGTACAAAGCACATTCATTCAATCCAATCGACCCATGGGGACGTTCACGTCTAAAGTATAAATTGGAATTTAGAGACTTTATGAAAAGCTGTTTTTAAGCTCAATATGCCCCAAATGAGAAGGTGTCAATGAGTGCTTAGGGACTCTTAAATTCAGAGATTATTCAATTGCTCTATTCTACAAATACACTTATGAAACTGTCATAGGAAAAAAATGCTGTGAAATAAACGTTAAAAAGCATTCTCAAACAAAATTAAAGACATGTTTTGCCCATCACTCAAGGGCATAGGCACATATAAACATAACCTCAAAAAGCAATGCAAAGGGGCTCCCTGTGTGAATTAATGGCCAGTGATTTTCAAAAAGAAAAGAACTAGAATGAGGGCATGGCAGCCACGGTACCTTCCATGGTGTTTTTGTTACAGACGCAGGGTGGGGGCACCTAGTCTTGGAGGAGGCCAGTGACCCATGGGAATGAACCTAACCAAACCTTAGGGGCATCCAGGATAAACTATTGTCCCTTCCTCATAGCACCCAACTTGTAATTCTGGCCTAATTCTTGTCTTCCATTTTCCTTTTGGCCTCCTAACCCGAGTGTCTCCCCTATTCCTGGACCCCCTTTCTTTGTTGGCCTAGGTTTGGCAAAGGCAAGGTCCAAACCCAACACATGTCCACCTTTGCTTCTCCCTCCTAACTGGGCTTCTGCCACCATGCACAATTACCCAAGACACCTGCTCAGCTCAACCTTTTTCACTGGCAAAAGCCCTAGAAGATCTAATGTCTTCTAGGGGAGGGAACTGGAAAAGAGGAAGCAGCTTATGGAAACTCTGCTGTCTAAACAGGATTAAAAGCATCAGTTCACATGTCACGCCTGGGCTGTTAGTCAATACCAATGTTCCTCTTATCCGGGTAGAAAACACAACCTCAAAGAAGTTGAATAACTTGTTCTGGGCCCCTAGCAGTTACATGAATGACTGTGATTTGAATACACACCTAGATTGTTTTGCCTCTGACAACTTTGCAGAAAGTAAAGCCAGGGAAAAGCTGGGTTGGATTGTCTTTAAAACTGGTCACATTAACCACTTGATCAAGATAACATCATTGAGCAAGGCTTCATGCTAAGTTTAGGGGCTACAAGGTGAGAACGATATGATGCATGCCTTTTAGGAGTTTATAATCAAGCCAGGGAGACTCACTGGTGTGTGAAGAATCATACTACCTGTATAATATAATAAGTTTGCGGTTCATGGAGCTTTGTGCAAAGCACTGTGAGAACATGGGGTTGGGGAGGGAAGAATGAATAACTCTGCCTAGAGTGTGAAATGAGGCTTAGGGGAGGCTTCAAAGAGGAAATGACATTTCATCAGGCTCCTGGGGTCCAACTGAAGGAGAAGGAGATGAATCCTCAGAAAAATGGAGACACAGGGCTCGCAAGTCAGCATGGGGTAGCGTGGCTGGAAAGTGGGTGTGTCTACTGGTGGGAGATAAGCGTGGGATGGGATCACAGAGCAGCCTGAAGTGGCTTGCTTGGCCACTGGATGAGCCACGGAGAGCAGACATTGGCAAACCATGGCCTGTGGGCCAAACCTGACCCTTCACCTGCTTTTGTAAGTAAAGATTTGCTGGAACATAAGCGAACATAACCACTTGTTCACTTCTATTTTCCATGGCTACTTTTGCGCCATGATGGCAGAGTTAAGTGATAAAGACTGGGACCTCAAAGTGAACAAACCAACAAATATCTTCTTTCTCCTGAGACAGGGTCTTGCTCTGTTGCCCAGGCTGGAGTGGCAGTAGCATGAAATTGGCTCACTGCAGCCTCAACCTCCTGGGCTCAAGTGATCCTCCTGCTTCAGCCTCCCGAGTAGCTGAGTAGCTGGGACCACGGACCCACACCATCACTCTCAGCTAATTTTTAAAAAATTGTTGTAGAGTTGGGGTCTTGCCATGTTGCCCAGGCTGGTTTCAAAAGACCCTCCCATCTCCTTCTCCCAAATTGCTGGCATTACAAGTATGAGCTGCTGCACAAGGCTTCAGAAACATTTTCTAAAATTTCAAACATGTTTTTAAAAAGAGACGGTTATTTTAAAAAATGGTTTGCTGACCACCCCTGACTTAAAGATCTGAACTATTCACTTGAATTTCTATAACTGACTTAAATGCATCTGATCAGGCTTTCTAGGGCTCTACTCCCACAGTTTCTAAACAGCAGCATCTTAAACCCTCTTTCCCATCATGGACCATTAGCTGTTATCTCTGTCATAAGCTTGTCTGGACGCTTATAATCCAAATGTTATGCCTGCATGTATTGTTTCTCCTTTTCATTAACTGTTTTTATGTCGGGGCTTTGCCACATGCTGTCTTCGTCTGACATCATAACAAGCCTCCCCACGCCACCAGCAGAAGCTCCTCACTCAACTTTGAGTCAGTTTGCTTCCTGTGCCTTCTTCCCCAGTTCTTCATAAATTTCTGTACCACTTTTAGAATGCTGCTGAAAATTGATTTTTTCACTTGCCATTACCACATCCAAATTCTATGCCCTGACAGATAGCTATTTCTCTGCAAAAAGGCTTCCCCAGTTCTACAAAGCCCTTGGAAAATACAAGGTATACCCACCAGCATTTACAAAACAGAAAAAACGAAGAAATAAGCTTGCTGTTCTGGTAGGCCATGTTAAAGGATTTCTTTTACTTGTAAATCCCCTTACACATGTAAAATCAAATTTGATCTATAAAAATTAAATTGCAGATGATTTTCTAGGGGATACATCTTTAATATAGAGCAAGGAGTATGGTTATTGTTTTATTAACCACTGGCAATAAAATGGAGTGGAAAAAAGAACTCAGAGTTTTAACCACTGCTTTCTATGGCATGCAGCATATATTTCAGTTTCAATATGACTTTCTCATTAAACTGCCTGGTTCCAAATCTCAGCACTGCCCCTTACTAACTGTGTTACCTTGAGTAAAGCAATGTCTCTGTGTCTCAGCTTCCACATCTGCCAAAAATAAAGGTGGGACTTGGGAGGGAGGAATTGTAACTAATCTCTCTCACAGGGTTGTTATGAGGATCAATGGGATAAAGCATTAACAAAAGTGGTTAATGTAGGCTGGGTGCGGTGGCTCATGCCTGTAATCTCAGCATGTTGGGAGGCCGAGGCAGGTGGATCATTTGAGGTCAGGAGTTCGAGACCAGCCTGGTTAACATGATGAAACTTCGTCTCTACTAAAAATACAAAAATTAGCTGGGCGTGGTGGCAGTTGCCTATAATCCCAGCTACTCAGGAGGCTGAGGCAGGAGACTCACTTGAACCCAGGAGGTGGAGGTTGCAGGGAGCCGAGATCACACCACTGCACTCCAGCCTGGGTGACCCAAAAAAAAAAAAAAAAAAGTGGTTACTGTAGTACCTGGCATATAGAAAATACCCTGTCTACTTAGCTATTACTATAATATGATTCTAAAATTTTCTCAATTTTATACTTTTCTCTTACAGCATAAAGAAGAGTGTCTTGGGAACAGCACTGTGGGACTTGACAAATCAAGGGCGACATGGGGTTGTTTTGGCCTTCTGTCTTTCTGATTCCCCTCTGAGGAACATTTTCTTCCACACTCCCGACCCATGTGGTTTGCATAGAGTTAATCTCAATCCTGGGCTGTAGATATTGATACATAATCCAATCCTGGCTAATCACAATATTCTGTCCTCCACCCTAAGCAATGCCCTGCCCAAAGCAATGGCATTCACAGAGGGGCACGTGACCCAAGTTAGGCCAATGAGAATCCGTCCCTACGCTCTGATGGAACAATCGGGATCTAAGAGTCTCTCTCTTTGCTGGGTCAGTAGAATATCAGCCTGGAGCTGTTGGTGCCCTTCTTTGTTAGACAGGGGGAAAATCCTCCTGAAAATGAAGCCAGCACAGCAAAATAAGCTGTGAGAGACAAAGAGAAACAATGCCCCGAGAACAAACACGTGCCCTCGGTTCCAGCACGTTACTCTGGACTTTTCAGTGACACGCGCAGATTTTTGTAGCTTAGGCCAGTTTGAACTGGGTTTTCTGTCACTGTCATCTAAAGGATTCTGAAACATACTGATGAACTGACATGTCCTATGGCTAGAATGGAATGTGAATCTTGCTAATCTTGCTACTGCAGGGAAGGCACGGGGAGGCGAAGTGGCCAACCTCACTGCAGTCTTGGTTATGTCTTCAGCCAGTTGGGACTGCTGGGAAAACTGTTTCATCTTTCTGAGCCCTAGTGTACTTGTATGTCAAAAGAGAGAGGTGAGTGAAAATCAATCTCTAAGATCCCTTTTCACTTCTAACTTTCTACAGGTGTCTATTATTCTTGGGTTCATTTCAGGTGCGTATACTGTGGTATAATTGGTCACTGATTCTCATATTTGCCTGCTTCCTTCTGTTTCCACTTTAAAAATACCCTATTAGACTCTCAATCTCTACATTTCAAGTGTTTATTTCTTTCCCTTCAATTTCCTTCTAACAAATATACATATATTTTTGTGTACTTGGATGTAATGATCCCATTTTCTTCCCATTTCTATATTTTTAAATCTAATTAAGGTGATAAGCTCCTTGAGGGCTGAAGCTTGAGTTTCCCTGTGTGTGTAAATATTATTTTTTTTAATTGCCAACTAAGCTGCCAGTTTTTACGGAGCAGCAGGATATGGGTTTTAAGTAATGTAAGCAGGAAATGGGTCTCCAGCCCACACAAAATAATGCAAAAGTAGTGATTTTCCCTTAGTTCACATCTGGCTTACTCATTTATAATTTCAGTCTGAACTGAAATTCTCCCACAGAAATGCTGTGTGACACCCATGTCTATAGAGCCTCAGACCAAAACTGGAGCAGTAGGTGATCATCCTGTGAATCTCACACATATAAATAATCTAGCTATTTCAGGTTGTCATGCTTTTCTCTTCAGTAGTAGGATTTAGAGCCTGAGCCAATTGGATGTAAACTTCCTATCGTCAAATGCAAGGATTTCAAGTAACTCAATGGCTCTAAAACTTGGAGGGAGGTAAAGGAACTGGATGAAATGTGGCCAAGCGACCCATCATCTGCAGATAGAACCACTGCCCAGAGGAAAAAGAGCTTCCCAGAAGGAATGTCACATGTAGGATGCTTTCCTGTCTGATCACCTGGTCCAGTCTCCTTCATGAGGACTTTAAATATTAACAAGACCCCCATTCCAAATGCCTTACTGGGTTCTTCTTGGCAGATAGAACAAAAGACTTGGAGGCAGTGGTTTCATCGGGTTGGCCGGTTCAGTAAGTCAATGGTGCTATTAAGGGCCTGATTTCTATCTTTCCACTTCTCCATCTCCAGTGGATGTGTTGTCCTACACAGCTGACTTCCCTGGGGATTGGAGGACGGCCACCAGGGGTACTTGTGGCTACCTGTGTCCTTGTTCACATGCATGAAGGGAAGGGTACTTCTGTCCTGATATTCTACATGTGAGTCTTGAATTCTCTCTCATTGAACCAGTCTAGGTTACATGTTCACACATGCGGCTGGAACATAAAATATGCTGATGGGCTTTAGTTGACTGAGTGGCTTCCAGCCCTGAAGTTTTCTCTGACATAGAAACCAAAGGAGTATAAAAGAAAACTAAAATCTGAGTACAGTTAAAAAAAGGTGAAGGGGCTCCTAGGAGTACAGGTAGGAAATGTATTTGGGTGGTCTAAAGAAACATCTGCTACAATCCCTGAGCAACAGCTCCCAGCGGAGGGCAAGACTCCCAGCTGAGCACCCTCAGAGCAATGCCTCTGTTTGGCTAAAGGGGCTTTCCCTCTTTAGTCAGTCTTCACCCAAGGGCCACGTTACCTAGTTCCAAAATCTAAGAGCCTTTGATTCATAACATAATTCTTCCAACTCCATTAGAGGGTCATGGTTGGGGTACTTGATTCTTGGTCCCATACTCTTGGAAGGCAGTAGCCACGTCTCAGGTATCTCCAGGGTCTCCACGCAGCACCCAGCCCACTGCTCACACATGCAGCATGCCATCACCAAAATCTCCCATGAAGGAGTGACAGGAAGAGCAGTAGTCCCCAAGAGCTTCACTGGACACATATCCCCATGACCCCCGTAGGCCTGCTTGAGCCAACCCATTCACCTAATTCTTTCAGTTGTGTGTGTGTGTGTGTGTGTGTGTGTGTGTGTGTGTGGAGTCTTGCTCTTGTCGCCCAGGCAGGAGTGCAGTGGTGCAATCTGGGCTCACTGCAAACTCCGGCTCCCAGGTTCAGGCAGTCTTATGCCTCAGCCTCCTGAGTATCGGGATTATAGGCGCCCACCACCATGCCCAACTAATTTTTGTAGTTTTGGTAGAGACGGGGTTTCACCATGTTGGCCAGGCTGGTCTTGAACTCCTGACCTCAAGTGATCCACCCACCTTGGCTTCCCAATGTGCTGGGATTACAGGCATGAGCCACCACGCCTGGCTTAATACTTTCTTATTCCCTAGATTTGTACACATCAAAGAGAGGAAGAGCAAAATTTGTTGCAGTGTATATACTCTGTCTATATGAAAGCCTGTATATTTCAAATCCCCATCATCAGATATTTCTGGACCAGTAGCCAAGTTTTAATGTATTTTAAAAATCTCTTTTGCATTAATAAAAGGTATTAGTTTGGAAAAGACAGCTTGGAGGAGAAAAACTAAATCAAGTTTGGAAAAATGCCAATGTCCCAGATTTTGAAATGTTTCTTCCACAAGTTATACAATCCTTCCCTCCTAAAAAATGGCAGATTATGACTATTATTCACACTCATGCCAGCCATTTTATCTTATCCTCACCGATACCGGTGAAGATCCTTATACCCATTATCAAGATGGGGAAATTGAGTCACCAAGTGACTATGTAATATGCTTGAGTTACTGCTAATGGCTCTGGGATCCACAGGAAGTTAGCCACTGCCCGGGAATACAAATCTGCCATCCACGACGCCTGACTCCTATCTTTCCACCAACTGTCACTCAAGGTTCATCTCAAAATCTCCACATGAATCCCCATTTTCAGGTCCTCTCTATTCACACCTACCCTTGGCAAGAAATCATTAGTGTCACGTGTGAATTCCACATGATTGTGGAAGGTGAGCAAATCACAGAGATAAGGAAAACAGGGAGAAAGTTTTTTGAGACTCCACTTACATTCTTTGGACATTCCCACTTCAAAGCACTTCTGGAGTCGACAGTACTGGCATCGATTCCTGGTGACTTTATTAATAACACAGTTCTTATCTCGGTGACAAGTGTAAATCATGTTCTTCTGAATACTTCTGCGGAAAAAGCCCTGCAAACAAGCAAGAAGATGAGAAAACCCAGTAAGGCAACCGAGCTTCATCAGAAATCAAAGCCAACCTTATCAATGCATTAATTGCTTTTCTGAGTAATGAAGTGATGGCAGCAGAAAAGTTAACTTACATAAACCCTAAAATCCTCTTGAGAGATCAAGAGTTTTTCCCTTGCTGCAAACCCAAAAGCCCCTTTTAATCAAAACTAGACATGACCATTATTATCTTGCTAAAGGAAAGTTAATACCAAGCCGATTTATTTGGAAAACACCAGAGTTGGGTTCCTTCCAAACAGGCTTAGCTTCATAACTGGTTCCCTTGCTGGCCAGAACAATTTCAGGTGAGCCCCTACCAAGAAACCCAATATATGAGGATTTTTACCCAATAAAAGAAATTATTGGCTGGGTGCAGTGGCTTACTCCTGTAATCCAGCACTTTGGGAGGCTGAGGCGGGAGGATCATGGAGTTTGAGACCACCCTGGCCAACATGGCAAAACCCGTCTCTGCTAAAAAAATACAAACATTAGCCAGGCACGGTGGTGCATGCCTGTAATCCCAGCTACTTGGGAGGCTAAGGCAGGAGGACTGCATGAACCTGGGAGGCGGAGGTTGCAGTGAGTCAAGATTGTGCCACTGCACTCCAGCCTGGGTGACAGAGTGAGACTCCATCTCAACAACGAGAGAGAAAGAGAGAGACAGAGAAGGGGAGGGGGAGAGAGAAGGAGAGGGAGAGGGGGAGGGGAAGAGGAGGTGAGGGGGAGGAGGAGAGGAGAGGAGAAATCATTTGCTTAATGCAACAGTTTTTTCAAAGGCGTCTTCTCTGAGTTCTTTGACATACTGAGTTCCTCTCACAATTTTAAAAAATTATTTTAAAAAATTATCCAAAATTGGAAACAAGAAAGAAAAATGAGTGTCTGCCCATTTAATGGCATATTAGAGCTATGCTGTCCAACATGGTAGCTATTAGTCACATGAGGCTACTTAAATCAAAATTAATGAAAAGTAAATAAAATTAAGAATTTAGTTCCTTAGTTACATTAGCTACATTTCAAATTTCCACCATGCTAGAATACTTGCTGACTATGTGCTATAGAGGTATCTGGCCCACAACTACCATATTAGACACCACCTACATACAATATTTTCATCATTGCAGAAAGCTCTATCAGGCAGTAACGTACCACAGCATTGACTGACAAGCCCACCTAAGTGTCATCTAACACTCGCAGGAAATGTAACTCTGTTTGACTTATTATTTACTATTGAATAGACCCAGATTCTACAAAGACTATAGAAAAGTGGTAAATTACACGTAATTTTTGTCTGGTGTAGGTGCAAAACATTTCTGAACAAATGAACAATCACCCCAAACGTTATCGTTTCATTGCCCTGTAGGACATGACCCATTTTGTATCTGACTTTGCAATCTTATTCTGGTGTTCTTTTTTTCTTCCTTCCCTCTTCTCTCTTGTTTTCTATCTACCTGAGTATCTTTCTCCTATCTTTCTTTAAACCAGCTTTGTCATCCTTCTCCTCCCTCCATCAATGAGTTCAATACATTTTCGACATGTGCTTCCTAAATACTCAAATGAGTTCTTTGCTTTTAACTTTTTGAAAATCACATTTTGACAAAAGCGGCAATTTATCCTGATTTTCTGTGAAACACTGATGAAATAAAGCAGATTTCAGGCTCCAGAAGCAAGGGGTCCCCAAGTTCCTCCTCGTCTTCCCCATTTCTACATACAGCTTCGCAGACAATGGATGATCAAGTGATGCTTGTTGAATACACAGATGAATGAATGGTGAGTGGTGATACCTGCTGCCTTTTCCCTCTTCTAAATGCCCAAAAAAATCTTCCACATTGCTATAAGTATTAGGAGTGAGGGGGTCTACCTTACCAGTTGTGACATGACCTATACCTACACCAGAAACTATTCTCTTGAATGTGAGAAACACCATGAATGTGTTGAACAGAAACTAAGACCCACCATCTGGTCTTTCAACTTTCTCTGCAGTACATCAACACTGCAGGAGCCAGAGCTAAGAACATTCAAAGCTAAAGCACATTAGCAAAGAATGGTCATGTAATACACATTGTTTAGGATACTTACGTGGGCACCCTAGGATTTTAATGTCTAAATAAGCATATTTTTACTGGCAGGGTTCAACCGTAAGCACCTGGAAATCTTGTTTAAGATTGCAACTCCCGTCACGTATCCCAGACACACATTTTCCAAGAAAACCAGTGTATTTTTGTGCCTCTAGAGCTACAAATATGCTTAGAATCTAAAATAACAGGTTATGAAGACTGTGAAATCCTCCCAGAATCTGCGCAGAGTGGTCACCTAAAAACATATCTTTCCCCGCAAAAAAATACCTACGGGTCACTTTCTGCTGCCAGATGTAGAAACTCAAGTTTACAGACACCTCCATTGCTCTTCTGCCGAGAAACACTGACACGGTGGCAGACACAGCCCTTTACACACGTGGGAAGAAAATGAGGTACAGACAAAGGTGACCCCCTCCATTTATTAGAAACCAAATATTCAGTTCGGCAAACACTTAGTAAGTGACCAGGAAGGAGAGAAAAACAACCTCATGAAGCTCAAATGAAAGAAGACTAGAGAACTAAAGAACTTTATATGTCACTAATTACCCAGTCCGTGCGGTTCAGTAACAATGATGCCAGAAACTAAATAGGACTTCTTGGTTTTCCAAATCAGATTTTTGGCTGGATTTCAGGAGAAGGTCTAAGTTTCAGTAAATCATTTCCACCATGCTTGAATACGCGCTGACTAAAATATAGGCTATGAGGTATTTTTATACATGGGTTGGGTAAACAGACGTGCCCTCTGAGCAAAAGAAACGTTTGCATCATACAAATCCTCTTCCCCCTTCACCGATATTATGAATTGTTATATAAACCTCACTCCCTCGTAGACCACTGCTTTGAGAATCCAGTGTGCGTGGGGGCGGGCAGCGTGAGGTGGGGGGCAGATATCTTCATACACCTAAAGTTTACTTACTTAGCTAATATTTCAATTTAGGTTGACTCTTCCTTTTATTTTTTACCACTGTCTAAAGTGGAAACCATTTACCTCTGACTTAAATGGAAACCCAGATCAACTGTCAAAATTAGAAGGCATTCATGAAATAAGAGAAATGCAAATAATACAATAATCAGATGTCATTTCACTCATCCTGGACACTGCGTCCAGATACCAACTCTGTAACTGCTGACACCACAATTTTACTCTTTCATTTTCTGGGAACTTCCTTTTCTCAGTAAACCCAGGAAAATTCTATGAGATCACCTGGCTAGGAAGCCTTCTCTGACTGATGTAAGCATACATGGATGCTTCTTTTCCTAGGTATTTTGCTTTTCCTTCCATGTTCTACCTACTCAAGGACGATACTTAAAGTCTTAATAGTACTATCTGCTTCAGAGGTTACATAGGTGACACGGGTTAATGCCAACTTGTGGCTGATGGTCACAGCCTCAGGGAGCCGAGTAGGCGTTGTGCATTTCTCCACTAAGGTGTCACAGTGCCAAGTGTGCCACCTTTCTTGCTGATATCCATGCCTCCCTGAAAAGGGAGTAGGATAGGTAGAAAGGCTGGTTTCTATGAACCTGAGCTGACAAGTTGGTGGACCCAACGTGACCTCCAGGCAGTGCCTAATATGACTTCTCTGGAACTAAGATAGCACAGTTGGATGGAGGGAGCGAAGACCCAAGGCAATGGCAAACCAAAAACCGGCAGGAAAGTGTTTCAGTTTTTCAACACCTAATAAATTCTATTTGGACACACCAGGTGAACAGCTCAAGGCTAAGACAGAACCTGACACACAGAAGATATTCAATTAATAACTGCTTACTAATTGATGAAGTCCTAGCTATAACCAGAGTCAGAATAATGGTCTTGGATTTTAACTTGGTTTTTAAAATGTGTTCCTTGAGGGTGGTATCATCTATATTTAAGAAACTAAACAACTAGATTTCTCAGAAGTTAGTAGCAGACCAGCTGATTTGAGTTGTAATTGGGTTAGTCAGTCTGGGCTTCTGCTGGCTAACTATGACTTGGGCACGTTGACCGGGATTTTTGTTATACATCATAGCCTCTGTTGGCTAATCACGCATTCCGTCGGTAACATGAGTTCTGTTGCCTAATCATGACTGCTGTTGCTTAATTCTAATTTCTGTTGGTTGATTATGACTTTTCTTGATTAACCATGCCTTGATTAATCCTGACTTCTGCTGTTTACTATAGTTAAAGTCGGTAACACCGCGAACACCAATTACTGAGATTGAAAAGACAGATCTGTGCTACAAACTGAGGCAAGCATTTTCTAACTGTGGATTTTTCAACCTTCTTACCTCATGCTCTTTGACTGCTGTTATCAAAGAACTAAGGTACATCTTAAAAGGTAAAATAAGAACTCACATGGTGGAGAAGGCAATACATGTATTAGAGCCATTTTGTTCATGTATTAGCAGTAATTATGAAATGCCCATATCTGACTCAGATTATTTCTGTCTCCCCGAGGGTATGAAACACCACCGTTCCAAATACATTCCTATTATCTACAGTGCAGAAAGAAGCAAACATCCAAAGGAAAGACAACTGTCTTTTTATACCTAAATATCCTTCTATACCCAGGTGCATAAAATTTATCATTTCCTTGATAGACTCTTCTTAAATCACAAATCTAGAAAGGACATGGAGAAAAGTGGCTCCTCTCTCTCCCTCCTGTATATTATGATATGGAATTGGATTAGGCCATCTTCCCTCCTCCGATACCCTCAAATTATTGCTCTAGATTTTTTTCCCTCCACACAAGTCCTGTTTCACCTTCTGGTTTTCAGATGTTATCACACACAGTAATCTCCACCATCTCCCACATTAGGGAATTTCTGTCGGTTTAGATAAGGGCCTAGTGAATTGTCTGGTTCAGGCGCATGTGGATTTGAACTGTGACTCAGCCATTTACTATCTGTATGACATTGAGTGAATTAAGGCCTCAATTTCCTCATCTGTAAAAAAAAAAAAAAGGGTGACAAAAAAGATCTCATGAGAAAACTGTGTGTATCCAAAGAGGGAATGCATGCAAAGTGTTAGGATAGCCTGGCCACACAGCAGGTACCCCGTGAACAGCAGCTACTATTATTGAGAAAACTTCTTTCCTCAAAGCTTTTTACTGAACTATTTCCCATATGCATTCTATGTTTAAAATAAAGATCCCTAAATAGTATAGGACAGTGTTCAATCTCTATACAATATTGGGGACGAACAACTTCATGATTCCTAAGGCCATCTCTATATCTAATATTCACTTTTTGATTCATTTACTCAATGCCAATTAATTGGAGATGTGGTAAGCTTTCTTGGGGCAAAGGTGATTCCTGTCCTTTCTCAGTATACCATACAAGGAACAATAAGTCAAGTGGACACTACGTAAGAGATGCCACTAAGCAGTGTGATAAGAACTTTAATGGAAGCAGAAAGTGAACAAGTGTCCACCGTAGTGCCTGATCCACATATTGCAGACACATAAAATATTCATTGAGCAAATAAAGGCCTTAGGAATTCAAAGGAGTTACAAGAAAGGAAAACTGGCACTTGATCGCAGCTCTAGTGAAAAAATAGAATCGGAAAGGCAAGCTTTTCCCCCAAGAATATTATGGGTAAGCAACAGAGGTTTGGCGTAAGAAAGCGCAGGGAACAGCCAGTGGTCGGGGTTGGCAGAGATGCAGACGATGTGGGCGTGTGTGTAAGCTACAGCTGGAAGAGGGGGCTGATGTTCAAACTGGGAAAGATCTTCAAGGCCATGCCAAGCATTTACTAGAGAGACACTGTACTCTTCTCTGCGGTAGAGGACTGGAGTCGAATTATATTCTGCCAGGATTGTCCAGGAAGCTGTGAATCATTGACTTCACACACATCTATCTAAAGTAGATATTGAGCTCTGGGTATCAATACAAATACCTAATAATCTGAGCCTGCCTGTGGGTCTAGGTTGGAATGTAGTCCAAGAATCCTTGCTTTCTAAAATAACAGTGCAATCTGCTGACTCACATTTAGTCATACATTTGCCTGTGAGAATTCATACTGTGGTGTTTTGAATGGAAGTTATTTTTTAGCCTTAGAGCCATCGACATCAGGTTTAACATGTGTGGAATGTGTCATGATTGTCTGAAGAAAGGAACTAAGATTTAAACAATTTTTTTAAATAAGGCAATTTGGTACTATATTTAGTGGTAAAAAGCATTGAGTCAGGGGAATCCACCCAAAAAGTGGTGTGGGAAGTACATCTATGTAAACTGGGCTGTTGCAGAGTTAATTTCTATCCCATGCAAAGTTCAAAAGGGTAATTTCTCCTTCCAGAGCCAAAGAAAGAAAAGAAAGTGAGGAGCATTACTTAGTCATATTTTCCTCAGTCATTAAAAGATTCTAACCTCATCTGAATAAAAAAGTAAGCAAATGATCAGCCCAGGTAGTCATTCAGCCATCCAGCAAGGCTGGAGCTCTGTGCAGTGTGACCCCAGGCCAGCAGAGTTGCTAATAATGCTTATTTCCAGCCAGAAGTAAATGCTGCCAGTAGGAGGTGAGTGTGGAATAATCCCATCACAGCTACTCTGGGAAACATGGCTTTCAAATCAGGAAACACGTTGTGTTAAACAAACAAAAAACACCCTCCGGAGTGAGTGGAAGTCTATGCGTGACAACGTCTGAGAAGTTATTAATAGCAAAATTTGGGGGGAGAAAGAGAAAAGTGAAGACCTTTTCACCCCACTGAAAGACAATGGGTGAGAGGGAGGGAGAAAGTAGAAAAACAGCCTATTATTTTGATGACAGCGAGTTTCCTTCTATGCAGCAAGGGTGGGCATAAATGTAATGAAAAGAACACTGAACAAGTTACAGGGGGCCAAACTCCGGGCCACAGAAAAGGAAAAAAAACCAAAATCCATACGCCAAACAAGGAAGCTGAGCTGTCCCAAGGGCAATAGCTCAGAGTTATTTATTTTTGTTAAAGAAAAAAAATGGTAATAAATCCCCACCAGGACATGGTCCCAGTGCTGGGGATTCAGTAAAGGTGAATGAATAGCAACACTGAAGATTGCAATGCTCTGATTTTTTAATAGCCATGGCTTCCATAGGTCTATTATTCCATTGCTTTTCTTGCCTGCTAACTTGGAGGGTATCTTCTGGCCTTTCACTGAGAACGTGACCATGTATTTTAGGTCTAAAGCTCTCCTTTCAATTCCCTTGGTCCAGAAGCTTCCTTAGCACACTTATTCTTACCATTAGAAAAGAAAGCCTGAATTTTGAAAATATGCCTAGAAAAATGGTTCTAAAGAAGGCAGAGATTACAGATTTAGCAAAAACATCTTCACTGTGAAAACTAATCTTGCGAGAAGATTATAGCATTTTCCTGGATTTTGTCAGGTGAACCTCCAAGAGAGCTCTACTTCTGTTAGACCCAGAGACCACAGCTCTCAATCCTTTTAATCCCCAGTTAATTAAAACTCCCTGGGAATACCAACGAAAAGGTGACGTATGTTCTTCAATGAGAACCTGAACTCACATCATCAGACATCAAGGTCTAAACTTCCAAAGTCTATGATGTCCCAGGAAGGGCGTGAAGCCAATGTATTCAGTTCACGATGTTCTTTATTTTAGAGGAACATGATCCCAGGAAGAAATGTTACTAGGTAAATGTAAACTGGAAACCCATAGTAAGGAGAGATTACTCAGTTGGATAAAATGTCCTTTAATTTAGGTAAAAATATGTCTTTTTGTATTTCTAAAACATGACCTTGGATAAAATATATATTTTTAAGTGACCAAGTATCATACAGGTTGGCTTATCATAACCCTAGTGTAACTGGTAGGCAGCAAGTCTACCAGGTTTTATGACCAGTTATCTCAAAGCAAAATTTTCAGGCAGCAAGTTTCATAAGGCAAGTCAACCCTGCTGGTTAAACTGACTGTTTTCAAAAGGGGAAAAGGTTTGTTCTGGGCAGGGCATGTGACTGTGCAGTCCTACAGGGCCTTGCACCTAGAAGGGTCCAGAGCATGGTTTACTACTCTGCTGTCACTGTCTCAAAGTTCAAAATAATTATTTTTATTTATTTCTATTTTTTTGAGACAAAGTCTCACTTTGTCACCTAGGCTAGAGTACAATGGTGCAATCTTGGCTCACTGCAACCTCTGCCTCTTGGGTTCAAACGATTCTCATGTCTCAGCCTCCGAAGTAGCTGGGATCACAGGCATTCGTCAACCACGCCTGGCTAATTTTTATAATTTTAGTAGAGACAGGGTTTCACCATGTTGGCCAGGCTGGTGTTGAACTCCCAGCCTCAAGCGATTTGACTGCCTCGCCTTGCCACGGTGTTGGGATTATAGGCATGGGCCACCGTACCCAGTCCTAAATAATTTTTGAATAAGAGACAAGCATTTTCATTTTGTATAAAGTCCTGGATATAAAATACCATCTTCAGCAAAAGTGTTCAACCTCTTTTTCCTTCAGGAGGATGTGGCGGTCTTGCATAGTCTCTCTTCTCTTCTTGTTGACCTTATGGATAAAGACTGGATATCAGACAGAATTAAGTAGTCTACTGTAATCACACTCATTTTCCCTCAGGATTCCCCTGGGATGCCTCTGACAAATTCCATGACCTCAGTAAGAGCTAGAAAGAAAAACCTTTCGGTTGGGAGCTTATGTTTTACTACTGGGCTTTATTTCCCTAGTGTAAAAAGGACTTCGGGGTGGGAGTGCAGGGGGAGTGAGAGAAGCCAAGAGAACACAAATAACTTCTTTGAAACTGGATAAAATTTCCTTCTAAATAGCAGACCTATCTAGGCACGATTTAAGAGGATGCCCAAAGGCTCATGATAGACTCCCTAGGTGTCTCTGACCACCACTTGGGAGCCACTGAAATAAAGGGTGACTTGAAAAGAAGGTAAAGAATATGAGGTTGAGTAGTTATCTAAAGAATTTCTCTGCAGTAGGTTAATATCATAAATATGATATATTGGGGACTACTTTGCCTCTTCTCAAGAGTTTGAATTAAGATGTGGCAGAAAGAAAAACTATATGACAGGGGAAACAAAGCCTCTAAAATGGAAGATTCCACTGTGCTCCACATGCTTTCCTTAAATCTGGTCTTGAGAATTTCAACCACCTAAAGACATCTATTTTCTAAATTACTTGGGTCAGTTACTTTGTGCCCTTCCTTGGTGAAATCCATAGTTACCGATCTATTATCAGGATTAGTCTAAATATGACAGGGCAAGAAGCCAGTGAATTTTACGTTTTTAAATTTTCAATTATTTCACTGAAAACAAAATGCATCAAAATAGCTGCTCAGCTACAGTCCAGGAGTTCGCGGACCCCAGCTGCTTTGCACATTAATTACTAAATCTCATCGGGACCCAAATTAAATTTTCTCATCTCTACTGAGAAAAGGGAAAAAAAAAAAAGGTAAGCAGAAGGAGGGCGAGCCAAAACATGCTCCCATATACTTAAACTCTTTGCCAAACAGCATGAATTTTTAAATCTTTTAGAAGTTTGGTATGCAACATTTTGCCATGAACAAAGACAGGACTTAGCTCTATCATAACATGCTGGTTGACAGCAAGGCACGTGACCATGCATATCACATCATTCAAAGGCCTCTCACAGACCCAAATAATTATGATGCACTTGGATTGCTTTATGATGTTAAGGACCTAAATTAGCACAGAAAAATAAATGCTCGTCTATAACTTGGTGCGTTTTTTCCAAGTCCATTTAATTTTCAGGGCCACGCTGGGATCTTCTCCCTGGAATTTTTCTCACTTATACATGAACTGGAGTAAAAAGGGAAAAGTCATAGCATATATGAGAACAGGAGAAGGAAAGCCAGTCAGGCACTTACATTTAAGTCTTCAAATCTGACAGCTGAAAAATAACATATTTTTTTATTGGATGTAGCCTTCTGCTTCTCTTCACCACAGACACTGCTCTGACAGTGCAAAAATCTCACTAAGTTTATTGAGAAAATATTACTTAAGCTCCAGCTCTCAAAATGGATTCCATCCTTGTATGGAAAAGCTGCGGTGAGTCCAGGCTAAGGCCTGATAATGCTAAGAGTATTGACCTCTGCACACTGAGATCAGCGATGAAATGGTTTAAAGCCCACCCACAGGACGAGTGCAGTGGCTCACGCCTGTAATCCCAGCACTTTGGGGGTCTGAAGCGGGCCAATCACTAGGTCAGAAGTTCAAGACCAGCCTGACCAACATGGTGAAACCACATCTCTACTAAAAATACAAAAATTAGCCGGGCGTAGTGGCATGTGCCTGTAATCCCAGCTACTCGGGAGGCTGACGCAGGAGAATCGCTTGAACTCAGGAGGCGGAAGGTTGCAGTGAGCCGAGATCGTACCACTGTACTCCAGTCTGGGTGACAGAGCGAGACTGCTTCTCAAAAAACAAACAAAAAACCATCTGCCCCCTCAAAGTTGCTCAGGCCTTTGTACAGTCATACTTACCCAGCCCCCAAACCTAGAATGTTCTCTCTCTACTCCATGCCTTTCCACATGCCCTATGACTTGAAAGTCCTTTCCCCGCCTTGTCCTTTGGTTCAGGACCACTCATGCTCCAAGATACAGCCCCAAGAGGGGTCAGGCTCCCACCAAGCCCCCACTACCCGCATATACCGTTGCAACACTCATTCTGCAACAGTGCAACGATTGATCTTTGTGTCTCTTTCTTCCTCAAAACAGGAGTCCTTTGCAGGCAGGGATGTAACAATCTTTTTTTGTGATGGAGTATATGCAACTTTTACAATTAAAAAATAGTATCATATCATGTGGATATGCCATGTAGAAGGGAAGAAAAGAGCAGCAAAGATACCTAAGTTTAAACCACAATACTTTATATGCAAGAAAAGAAAAAAGGAAGCTATATTTTCATTGGTAAAACTCTAATATCATAAATTCAGGCAGCAATGTAAACTTAATGATTTATCCCAAACTCCCCTCTTTCTTACTCCAAATTAGCAAAAAATAGGCTCAGATTTCACCCATAGGCTCCTCTTTCTTGATCTTTAAAATTAAAGTAGCTATATTATGTCAGCACAGTACCAAGATTTGAAATTAAATAGGTCCCCAATGCAAACGAAAAAATTCTTTTAAACCACATGAACTTGTCTGCAATTAGCACATTACAGCTTCCACCTAAGCACCATGCTACATGGCAATACACTCCTGGAGCTGCTGCTGTGTCAAAGACCTTAAGTTTTGTACTTTCTGAAGCTGTTTTGTAGGAGAACGTTTAGCAGAACACACACAAATTAATTTTCTAAGTGTCACCTCTCTGCTTTTCCATTTCATACCTGACTTTAGTTGATAAAAAGAGGAGCGGCCTTTTGATTACACAGGAGAGAAGGGGAAAAACAGTCTCGGTAATAAAAGAGGTACCTGCCAATTAGTTAGATTGTTCTCCAGTTTTCAATTAAAGGCAGTCTAATGGATGTAGGGAGACCTGTTTTATTTTCCCTGACAGAGCTCTTATTTTTAAACTCTTAGCTTCATTTTCCAAAATTGCTGGCTTTAGACAGAAGAAACATATATCTTGCGTGAAAAGCTGTACTGTTCTCCTTCTATTTCCTGAATTGAAATTACATTCTCCTCCTCAGTGGCTACTTCCCATCTGGCTCCACAAAGCTTTCTGCTGCCCAGGACTGGCTTGTTAATGGACGGTGGTCCCTGATGTTATAAGCCACTCTAGAAGATGGGGTGTCAGATCCTGCCCCGGGGCCAGGAAGCCTCATCTAGGGGCTTTAGGGGTGTTTCAGCCTAATTTTGCTTTCTTCAGTTGATCATTCCATGGAACGTCATTTACCCTTCTCATTTTCTCCAGAAGGACAAAGGAGATAGCTTAGGAGGGTATGTTTATTCTGAATGCATCCAAAAGCACTTCAGTCTCTCCTAAGCATCCGCCTGTGGATGAAATTTGGGAATTATTTTCCTTAGATGAAACAGGACTGAACATTTCCTTGGACACGGCTGGCCTTCTTCCTTGAACACACACATATTCAAGATTGATATTTTTATTCAGAGTTTTCTCAAATGAATAATTAGGAGATGTCCACAGGCAGGTGTAGGAAAAAGAGCCAGCCCCCACATAAATCATGATTAAACTATATTTAACCACCAAAGGTCTGAACCAGCTTTTGTTAACAGCTTAGCAGTTTTGTTTCTGTGGGATAGCACAGTCTCTAGACTTAGGGGATCTGTGGGGCCATTTCCTCATCCTGTCAATGGTAGTTAAAGCAGCTGAATAAATCCCTCCAGATTGGACCAACCACCCCCTCCAGGCTGGAAAATCAGCCATGAATCACATTATCCTGGTAACTGGAGATTTAACATATCTATAGAGGGAAGACATAAAGTATCATACATTAATTCCTATTTGTTTTCAACATCACCTGAAGTTTACTTGGTTCAGACCAAAGACGGCTACAAGACACACATTAGAACGAAGCATGATGCCTTAGTGAGCATTAGAATAGACCCTGGGAAAGCACCAGGCAGTGACACAAAAGTAATGCTTTCATCCTGCCAAGAAAACAGAAAGGGCTTTTAGGAGCCCCTCAGAAAGAGATTCTGAATTAATTTGTAATTTTGGGTTTCTAAATGGCTTTCATGAGCTTGCTTACCCAAACTATTTCAGAACATCATCTCTTTTAATTTTTAATTTTTATCCGCACAATGCTCCAAAAATATACTGATCTGAATCATTGCCTCTCATCTTGTTATCTTAATGGGGGAAGGATAGAGTATCATGCCGGCCATTCCGCATTAGGTGTCCTCATTTACAGATTGAAGAAAAAAAAAAGTGCCAGACATAAATTATTTAAAATCTATTGTATCAGTGTGTGTTCTGTAAGCATTCACTACCGGCAAAGCAGACAGATTATTTTTCACTTTTAATTGTGTTGATACCTTATCTGCTTTGTTGAAAGCGGAGAGTGGTAGGTGAAACCACATCACACGCCGAGGAACAGAGAAGCAATGGGGTCTATTATTTAAAGCCAAAGTAACCCATTTAGTAGACAGAACTGTAACACACTTCCATGGAATGGAAAACCTGGAGTTGCTATTTATGCCTGTAATGTGTGTCTATTACTGTGTCAGATGTGACTGAGGGTAGCACAGGGCCGGGCTCCTTAAGGAAGCTGTTGGCCGACTGCATCAGGGACACCAGACACTTCGCATCAGCATCCCAGCACAAAGGCAGCCACTGTGTGTGACTAAGCCAGGGAACGTGCCCTGCATCCCTCCTCTCTCTCCTCTCCAAGTCATAGGCGTGTTCTAAAGCAATGTAAATCAGAGGTCATCATAGGTATACTTGACCTAATCCAGACCCTGTCCTAATCTAAGAAAAACATTTAGAGTCAGAAAAATATGTTGAGATAATAATCTGTGATTGGAACCTGACTGAAATAAAATTGTACACAGGGATACAAGGATTCATTATTAGAAATTCAAATTTAGCCCCTCTCTCATTGACTGAAAACCATCATCAGGAAATGCATGTATGTGCTGGATATGTCAGTATGTGGCCAAAAAGCACTTCACCATTATCTGAATTTAAAACACTTCTTCAAACCCAGCAACTTAGGAATTCATTTGGGTGAACTGACAGATGATGGTAGGGTATATACAGATAATGACTACAGAACTGTTCTAATGTAGTTTATTAGGTTGAAAAACCTGTCGTAACTCTAGTTTTTCATATCCTCGGCACCAAATCCAGCACCTTGCCAGGCAATCAGTGAGTATTTGCTCACATAGATGGGCAGAAGGTTGTATGGGAGAGTGACTCTGTTTGCCAAGTATCCTCTTCCAGGGCTGCAGCACGGCTGGAGTGAATGAGTACCCAAGTCGAAGTCCAAAGGGCTACGGGCTAGTCTCCTGCCTGCCTTTAACTGGCTTTGGACTCTGGGCAAACTGTTTAGCCATTTCTGCAGTTCCATTTCACAAGTCTGAAATGATCTCTACATGCCTTCTAGCACTGATATCTGAGATTTCCATGTGTCTTATTAAAGGAACACACATTCCGCATGTCTCCAATATGAGCCTTAGTTCTGTACCTTTTGTGAGACATGGCTGGTTTGGTAAGATGCAAGAGCTGAAGAAAGCCCAGTCTCCCAAATATGGGCCCTTTTTACATTGACTCCAAGTCCAGCAAAAAGACAACTCCCAGCAAAATACTCAAGTCAACAACCAGACACAAAACTGAACTGCATCACATCTGGTATTTGTGAGTTTCATTTCCACACTGTCAAATATAATTCGTGGCAACCCACTTCAGTGAAAGCCCAATGTTAGCCAGTGCACTGTTCTTATCCTCCAAACTCCACAACCCCAAAAAGTGTGAGCTTCGGACTGAACTCCTGACCTTTCCAGCAATCATCCCCGGAATCCAGACAGCCCCATCATCACCTCAAGCCAACGTGTGAGAGGAGCAGCAGCCAGGAATGCTCTGCCTCTGTTCCCGAAGGGAACCAGAGTGAGAGAGAGGATCCTGCTTTCCTTTCCATCTGCTTTCTCCAATAAAAGGGAAAAAAATAAATGGAAATGAAAAGTATACAATTAAAAAAAATTACATTTAACTTCCTTTTGCTAATGTCTGTAAGATGATTTTTGGCCTGGCAGGAGACTCCAGATGGGCTGTGTAATGAATATAATTTAATACAAAGAACTGGAGTTCACAGAAACACATTTTTCCAAGTCTGAAGGTAGTGGGTTGTCTCACACTGTTTAATGCAAAACACCAGGACAAGTCATTGCATTTATTTGCTGTTGCACATTGGCCTTTAAACCTAATATGAGTGGGGCTAGACCCGAAGCCATGAAACCAGAAGCTGTCACTCTGAGATGAGGCTGGCACCAGTGCACACTCACCCAAAAGGCCAGAGACCACTAACCACTCAATGTGTTTTTCCTCCGGGGTCTGAGGATTTATATCACCAATTAAGGCCATAATGAGTGCCCCAAGTTGACCTCCTAGGAGCAAGAATTAATTAAGCACAGTATTTCTTAGTAAAGAATGACATTTTTCCAAACGAGTTATATAAGGTAGCCACATTTTCTGATATTACTGTGCTTCTATGCACAATTCTTAATTGTTAACACAAATAGAACATTCCAGGAACACAGCTTAGTTTATGTTTTTAATTTGACAGTAAAAGAAAATAATTTTTACTTTTATCCTTATTTTGGAGGCAAAGAGAATGTTTTGAGTGTATCGTGTGTGTGTGAAACACAAATTATTTACATTAGTAATATAATATCACTTCTTTCAATTATTAATATCACTACAAATGAAGGAAGCTAAGACTCATATTAATAACCTTCCCAGCTTTCAAAAATGAAAAGTCACATCTTAAACCTAATTGTTCTCCAAAATTCTTATGTTTCCATAAATACTGCAACGGAGGTTAAAAAAATAGGTTAAGGCTTCAATTTTGTAAACTACACCTTAGAGAGCCTCATCCAGGGGTTGGCAGATTTCTACAGAGGGCCAAATAGAAACTCTTCAAGCTGTGGGCCAGAGACTTAGCTGCAAATGCTCAATTCTACCGTCACAGAACAAAAGTAATCATAGACAATACAGAAATGACTGGATTGGCTGTGTACCAAGAAAACTGTATTTATAGACACAGGAATTTGAATTTCATATAATTTTCATAGGTCATAAAATTAAAATTTTTTTCAAGCACTTGAAACGTAAAAAATATTCTTAGCTCTTGGCTGTACAAAAATAGGTGGCAAATCAGATTTAGCCTATGGGCCATAATTTGACAACCCCTGGCTAATACATATGTATATTTTGCAATAAATCGGTGAGGCTGGAAAAAATACGGTCTCTTTCTCATTCTCTCACACATGCACACACGTACATATACACCCTAATTATCAACATCACGGTCTCAGAAACTGTTGATGTAGTACAGAAAAAAATGCAGCTTTAAGCATGTCTCTTCTGATATGAACTAGAACATGAAGAAAACTTCAGCCTTGCAGAAACATTACAAGGGTGATAGGAAAAAGAGACCTCTTTCCTCCCCGCCCTTTCTCATAAAGAAAATTCCCACTCTAAATTAAAAACGATGTCCTCTCCCTCCTTTAAGGGGTTAACATAGCCAGCACAGATCTGGAAATCCCTACAGCCTACTTGCCAATTAATGTATTTAACTCTAAAGAGCAGGAGTTTTTTAATTTAGCTCATTCATCATTAACGGAACATTTTGGTAGAAAATATTAGGATTTCCAAATAACTTTATAGCTCTGTAAATTGCCAACATACCATCTGCAATTGAATTAACATTTATAACCAAACTGAAATAATAAATAAAGCAAATTACGCTGCAAATATTCGTGAGTGCCCAATATGCACTTGAGAACGATAATTAGCATTTTATAATCACGCTTCATTTTCTTTATCCAACTCCCTGTCACATTAATGATAAAATATTTTAAACTGTGCTCTATCAGCAAATGGCAGTACAATCTCTAGATTAGCCATTTACTAACATGGAGAATGAACACGGTTTGTGATGCTGACATTATGCATCCACAGAAGTTTTACTCATAATCACATCCTCCAGTCTCCCTTGCTCTTATCTCTGGGTTTGGTTTTGTTTTCCTATGCTACCAAAACAAGGCTGAGAAAGCCAGTGCTTCATCTGCACCGTCTGAGCCTGAAGTTTCATGGGAACTGAAGCCACACACTCTTTTCTTTGTTGGGGAGGTGGGGTGGGCGGAGGGAAGAAATGTGATTTTAAAATTTATGATGACTTTCTGATCTAGAAAACTGAAAAGGGTCTAGAGGTCAAGAAGCTTAAGTCACTCAAATGAAATAACTCTTGCCCTCAAATGATTCCAAAGTTCTCTCTTATTACAGGATGTCACCTCTGACATCCTCTACTGTAGTATGTGCAATTCGTTTTCTACGTCCAGATAAACGTTAATTCAACTGAACAAACTAGTAAAGACTATATATGCACACATATTTTTTCAACTATAATTTCTACCAGTTAGCAAAATTTCCCCAAGTTTTCCCGTTATCTTTCTTGAAAATCACTTCCCTTAAAACGATTGTGTCCTGATGCTTTCTGGAATCGTTTCTGCCTCTGGCTCCATGTCTGTGTGCACTTGACATTCAGGGTTCTCTGCCTGTGTTGCTGGGCTGTAATTCTCACATCTCTTTGATCCAGTGCTGTTCTGTCCACTACAGTAGCCACTAGTCATATGTAGCTATTGAGCATCTGAAATGTGGCTCAAGCTGAAATGTGTTGGAAGTGTGAAAGGTACATCAAATTTTCAAGACTAGAAAATTACTATGTAAAACATATCAATCGTTTTATATTAACTGTTGAAATACTTTTGATATTGCAGTAGATAATGTCTATTAGTAAAATTAACTTCATCTGTTTCTTCTGTTTTAAAACTGTGGCTGCTAGAAAATTTAAAATTACATGTGTAACTTCCACTTGTGGTTAGCGTATTTCTGTTGAACAGTGCTGGTCAAGTGGGTTCTAATGCCGTGACGCCTGAAATTTTCTGTTGAGTACATGCTCTGCTATTGACCAAAATGATGATGATTAAAAGGGCAAATCAAGTAAAGCTTTTGATCAAAAAAATCCTACATGAGTGTCATCAGGCAACTCCAGACATTGCAAAGAGCAGTAATCTTTGTCTCAGCCTACACACAATCACCTTTTTATTGAGACAAAGGTTTGATAAGGCAGACGTACCACCTGGAGAAAGAAGGAAAGTGGAAATGACTGTTTCCACTATAAGCTGCCATGTGCTAAGCCTCTCCACATGTCCACCCAGGTTCTGTAGGAAAAAGAAGGGGTTGAAAATAGAGGCTTTTTATTGTAGAGGTAGTCTAGTGATTGTGGGCTTGGTTCCTGCTGCCAGATACCCTAGGTTCAAGTTCGGCCTCTGGCTGTTATTAACTGTGTGATCTCAGAAAAATTACATAACCTTTCTGTGCCTGAGCTTGTGTTTCAAATGGGTATAGTACTGTTTTTTATCTTGTGGGATTGTTATGAATATTAAATTTGTTAAGAGCCTAAAACAGTACCTGGCAGAGCATAAACACTCAAAAAATACTTGCTGTTATTATGATTACTAGTCTTCACTGCCTTTAAAGACAGGCAGAAGCATTCACAAAGCAAATGGAAGTGGTAAAAGGTGCAAAGGAAGCTGAAACAAAGAGTAGGGTGAGACTGGTAAAGAAGGTAAGTTGGATGTAGGTGGAAACAAGAGGGAAAATGTCTGAAATGCACCCCAAGGACAGTAAGATGCACAGAAGCACTGTCCTGCTAGGGCCATTCACATAAACCATGGCTGCCACCAGCTGATAGGCAGATTCACTGACCATAACAGACAAGGCTGTGCATGCTTAACCGAGGGAACAATCTGTTAATTCTTTTGTTTTGCTTTTTTTTTTTTTTTTTTTGAGACAGTCTTGCTCCGTCGCCAGGCGCCAGGCTGGAGTGCGGCGGCGCAATCTCAGCTCACTGCAATCTCCACCTCCTGGGTTCAAGCAACTCTCCTGCCTCAGCCTCCCTAGTAACTGGGACTACAGGCGTGCGCCACCACGCCCAGCTAATTTTTGTATTTTTTAGTAGGGACGGGGTTTCACCATGTTGGCCAGGATGGTCTCGATCTCTTGACCTCGTGATCCGCCCGCCTCGGCTTCCCAAAGTGCTGGGATTACAATCTGTTAATTCTGATAGTTTATGGATTTCCCTTTCAGGTTATAAAAGGAAAGCACATTTCTGGACTAGCTTCTGGGCTAGCTTTAAAAATATTTGGCCAGTGTTTTTCATAATTTTTTAAATGCAGAAAGATTCAACAAACATACTTCTTTTATTTTCATCCATTATTTTTTCCTAGCATTTAAGGCAGAGGTTGCAAACTGCTCATCTACAAACTGAATTGAGCTAACAGACATGTTTATTTTGGCTCAGTGGTGGCTGACACAGTCTTTTAAAAACTTTTAAATACGTTGCCAATATTTAAAAAGTAGACTTAAATTATGCAAGAGACTGGCTTAAAGTTCTTTCCCAATATTTCTTGCCTAATCATTGCATGATCTGAGTGTTTTTTAGTAGTTAAATGTCTGCAAAATCAAAAAATACCTTGAAAAAGCCATAATCCTCAAGTAGTAGAGAAATTCTCTTGAAATATTGGAAAACCTGGCAGTACTACTTACACATTCCTGTAGGACAGTGGCTCTCAAAATGTGGTTCCTGGGCTAGCACTCAGCATTCCCTGGGAGCTTGTTAGAAATGCACATTTCTAGACCTCCTGAACCTGAAACTCTGGGAATAGCATCAAATAATCTATCCTTTGACAAGCCAACCAGGTGATTCTCGATTCTAAAGCTTGTACTCCACTGAGGCATGCAGTAGCAAAGAATTAGAAGACAGACACTATCTTTGCTACACACCCACCCCTCTCTACTGTACCAAATCAGCCTGCATTATTTACTTACCTGCCCTGCCCTCCCAATAAAGCACCTGATTTCTCAAATCCAATAATAAAAATAAACTCTAATAAGAAAAAGTAAATACAACTTCTCAATGGATTGATTTCTGCAGAAAATGATCAGGTATCATTTTACCTAAACTCAACTAAATGGATTGGAATATACAGAGACTCTTACCTTTAGAATTATACGAAACATTACCAAATGCATCCTTGCCACACTTTGAAGGAATAATGAATCAGATAATGTTAAAGATGGGAGTTAGTTACCTTAGTTACCATTTGAACCTAACCTGGCTCATGTCACAGGCAGAGAACTGTGTTTCTAAAGGAAAAGAGAATGAGAAGTAACCTGGAGGTTTACAGACTTAGCCCAGGTGCTACACCCTACCTGGAAAGTGCAGCAGCAGCAGCAGCATCTACTTTACAGAGCTGTTATAAGCATTTAATGAGTGAAAAATAAGTGTCTGGAAGATAGTGACTTCTAGGTACGTGTTCTTAGTACTAAAGAAGTACTATGTGTATACTACACATTGTCTATTTCTCAAAATAATTTCAGTGCTCATATGTTATTATACAAAAGATGAAACTGGATTTCAGTGGCTTGTCCAATGAAGTGATGGAGCCCAGATTTTAACTCAGGCTATCTGATTCTCAATCCAATGGAAATTACTGGCTTAGACTGATGGGCTGCAGAACAGTAACAGGAAAAGCAGAATCCACACCACTGTAATATTCCACCTCACCAAAATTGAGTGTGTTGTGAAATATACAAATATCTTGCTTCCAGACAAATATAACTAAGTTTTTTGTTTGTTTTTTTTAATTCAGGGGTAATGGTCATTTTGTGGCTCATTCAAGTTCTTTTCCAGCTTCCTCGTTATTGCACTGCTGGTAATGTATGCATGGGAGCAAGAAAAGGGAGGAAATCATGTCAGTCTGCTTCACTTCCATGTGGCTGTTATTCAAAAACATCCAGCAGAAGAGGGGTTGAAACATGCAGTGGAATTAACATGACCTGTTGTTTCTGTGATCGGTGATAATCCAGCTTCCTTTCTGAGAGATAATAAAGCCTTGGTAGGTGATAATGGAATGTTTCAACCAAGCATGAGATTTGAAGACTTCCAAGTCTTCAATGCTGACTAACCAAGTAACAATTCAGAGCTGTCAAAAACACTTCCATCATTCTCTAGATCTCCTTAAAATCCATGAAATTCAATCCTTTAAAAAGTCATCGCATGTACTCATAAGGATTCAAACAAAATTCAGCACATTCCATTTCATTTTGTGTTTAAATTTTAAATAGGAATGAATTAGTAAATCGCTTTTGGGGTTTTAATCTAATTTGAAATGTAAAAGAGAAAAATAAAATTCGTGGTCAGAGACAGGCATGGACTGCAGAATAATACTATGCACAAAAAGTTGAGATTTCACAAACAGCCATTTAACAGAGTAAAACACCTCTCATTTCATAATGTGGTCTTAGCATATTGAAACCAATGAACACACTATGATAGATTCACTGAGTAGCTTTTAAGTAAATACCCCTGCATATTTTCTCATTGCCCTTCCCTTGACACGCTGTACTTCACAAAAATTCATGTCCAAGTTCAAAGACAAAAAAAAGACAGATTTTTTAAACAACCCAGCCTTGGAAATATGTACAGAATTTATGCCTATTTCAAGTGCTCTTTCTCCTTTACCAGAGGGTACAATTAAAGGCCCATAGACAACTTCCAAGCTGAGGTCAAAGAGAATTTTGGTCAGAGTCAATAGGAGTTCAGCACCCTGACCATGCACAGGAATAGCTCTCCCCAAAAGGAATAAATCGCTATCTTGGCATGGAGCACCCTGAAAACACAAGGACTGGAGCGGCTCACATGAGAGCCCACATTTGGTAAAACTAAAAAATTCACTCAGTGGCCTAGAATCAATGAGAGATTAAGGATATGATCTGATGCAAGCCAGGAGAAAGCAGGGAGCTTGAACTTGAGACCACTCCCCTCCCTGAGAGATCAGCTTGCGGTCTGTTTCCATAAAGCTGGCAGAGCCAGGCTTCACACGGGCCTTCCGATTTCTTCTTTATCTCTCTGTGTCCACAGACGTCATCTAGATACAAACGGTACTGCATTTTTCTCAGTTACCAGGAAAGCCAGAACAGACTACAGCAACTTAAAGGTGGGTGGCAGCCACATGTCCATCCGCTATTTAACTCACTGAGTGTGCGCCCTGAAGTAGGGCAAGACGGGTGGTGGAAACCCACAGCTCCCTCAGCCTGTCTCCATTCCCACCTGCTTTTCAGAATGAGCCACTAGTCTTCCTAGTGCATAGAGATGCATATTTTTCCCACAACGGGCTCTTCAGAACAAGCCACCTGTTTCTTCTGGCACCTAACTAAAGAAAAAGCCTGTGATCCAAAACTAAACTCAGTTTGCAGCAGCTTCGATTTTCCAAAGATGACCGCAATAATAGCTCCTTCCCAGATGCTCTTTTAAAGTGACTATGGCACTATCCCAATGAAAGGAGGGTTTATGTCCCCTCTTCTTGTATCTGGATGGATCTGTAGCTGCTTTAACCAATAGAAATTGACAGAAGGAACACGATGGGACTTCCAAGGCTAGGAAATAATAGGCCATGTGGCTCCTACCTCGTCCTCTGCAACCCTAGTTTTTGGACCCCCAAGCCACCATGTAATAGTTCTGAAAACTCTGAGACTGCCATTTTGGAAGGAGGCCCAAGCCGCATCAGTAAGCTACTTGTATTTATGCTCCAGTCAGCAACCCTAGCTGAGGACTGAGTCAGCAGGCAACACCAACCCCCACACCGATAACCGAAGACGACTCTAACACCTCCCAGACACTGAGTTACTCCCAGATGCTGACGGTCATCAGCTGGGCCCTCGATAGCAGGAAGCAAAGACATCCCCACTATGCTACATACATTCATGACCCACAATCTGTGAGCCAAAGAAAGAACAAGTTTGATGCCACTAAGATTTGTGACGGTTTGTTATTCAGCAATGGCCACTGTGACACACTGGGTAATTTAAGGGTCATTTTAACCATATACAATATTTACCTCGTATAATTATTCTAGAAGTTAAACCCTAAGGGAGAAGGGATTCTGCTCTCCGTCTTATTACATAATACAGCTGTTATAAAAAGTAAGGAGAGATTGCCTATGTACATCCTCAGTAAACTGCAGTAGGCAGGGACTTGTAGTAATTACAGGATTTATCATTTCAAAGTGAACAGAAGGCATCTGTTATTTCACTGTTGTATATGACAAATAGGAAAAGACCAATATTTGAAATTCAAAACCAGTTCCAACTTGGGGCTATGAAGTAACTTTAATAATTGATAAGTTCAACCTTTGTGTAAAGGAAATAGTCACCCTTGGCAGACACCAAAAAGCCATCTCATCAGGTGGCAAACTGAGCCCAAATGTTGTTCTTGCATCACCTACCCCATGCCCAAGAGCAGCATGGCAACAGACAGCTGGGAAGAGACAGCAAGACAAGATGGGCAGGCATCTCTGCATACCTCTGAGTGCTCAGATGAGCATTTACTTTCCTAGAAATAAAAAGGAATAAGGGGCCGGGCGCGGTGGCTCACACCTGTAATCCCAGCACTTTGGGAGGCCGAGGTGGGCGGATCACGAGGTCAAGAGATCGAGACCATCGTGGCCAACGTGGTGAAACCTCGTCTCTACTAAAAATACAAAGATTAGCTGGGTGTGGTGGCACAAGGCTGTAGTCCCAGCTACTCGGGAGGCTGAGGCAGGAGAATTGCTTGAACCTGGGAGGCGGAGGTTGCAGTAAGCCGAGATCCCACCACTGCACTCCAGCCTGGCACCTGGCAACAGAGCGAGACTCTGTCTCAAAAAAAAAAAAATGAATAAGGATTCTTACTGACATTTTCATTCTTCCTTTCTTATCTGTTAGGATACGCTTATCCAACACTATCCTAAACATCTCCTCCATCTGCCCCATAGCTATTGTCCTGTGATAACTTGGCTCTAGCTTAAATGTGCTCTCATCCTGTGTTTTCTCCCACCTCTTCTACATACTATGTACTATTGATTCATTCAACAAACACTTATTGAGTGCCTACACCATGACCAGATTTGTTGTGGATGCTGAGAATACAGAAGCAAACAAGACTTACAAAGTTCCTATTCTCATAGCACTTACATACTAGTGGAAGAGAAAAACAGTGACTAAGTAAACTATTCATAAAAGAGTTTCAAATAGTAATCAGTGCCACAATGAAAGTTCCACTACAGGAAACTTACAACCTCAGGATGGCTGCCAAGCCCTTCTACTCCAGCGAAGACTCGACAGGCCACAGTGGAAAAATGATGATTATACAGAATGGGATAGTAGGCCCACGACTGGCTCTCTCACATAAAGACAAGGATAGCAGGTGCCCTTTAACTGGTTGGGGAGGTCCCCAGAAAGGCAGGGGAGACCACAGAAAAATAAAATGAAAGATATGATCATATTCAGTTTGGAAAAAGGCAATTTGGGGTGCAACACAATTTTTTTTCCCCTAAATCTACCCTATAAACTACGCTTAAGAAACCTGTCAAAACTGTCTGCAGAGAAGGGAGTGTAAAAATAGAAGGCATGGCCAAATAACAGTGTCTTAGGTTTTACATAACCCTCTTATTAAGGGCCCCAGAGAATTCAATATTGCTGGGGAGGGGACCCTTTGCCCAGTGCAAAGCTGAATGCAGCTGTGCAAGACAAGTGCACTGAGAACCACAAGGTTATGGGAAGACAATCACTGTAATTCTTGGAGCAGAGGGAAGGAGTAAACCCTGGCAACTGTCCATTCTCCTTCTCCTAGACACACCGTATGCTTGCATTTTCATCTATTCCATTTGGATTAGGTGAGGCCATGAGAATTGCTTTCGTCAATGAATTGTGAGTGGAAATGATGTGTGTGAGACTCAGTGGAAAGACACCAGGGCAAGTGGGCAATTCTCCATTGTTCTCCTTCCCCTTCATGCAAGGGCTAGTGATTTTCTAAATGTGGCAACTCCATCAGTCTTGGTCCCTGAGTGAAGGTGACATGGAGCAGATCTATCCAAAATGGACACACGGTGTGAGTGACAGATAAACAACTACCGTTTTAAGCCACTGTAATTCTGAGTTTGTTCCTGCAGCGTAACCTGGCCTTACCATGACTAACATGGGAAGAGCGAGGGCCTCAATTGTGAATGGAAGAAAGGATATTATTTTAAGAGCAACAAATCCCAGATTCATTTCCAGCAGGAGTAACAGCACTGCAGTGCAAAGGAGACTGATCTTGAAGGCTGCTTTAGAACATATAGGTCAACAGGGATATGGCAGAGGACTTCCACGAGAGGAGGGATGACTTGGGTTCCAACAAGGATTCAGAACCAAAGCTTTACCCACATCCATCGACTCTGCTCCCCAGATGGCTTGAAGAAAAAGAAGCAAGTGTTACAAAATACCAAGTCCAAAAAGTTATCTACTTTTTCTTTCTTATTTAAATTCTGTTTTATATATCCTTACAGGAATTTCAGCTTCATTATTTAAAATAAGTTACCAAAACACTAAATACTGAATAGTAATATACTTCAACATAACTTATCTACAGCGATTTTTCGAGGGGTATCCCCCCTTTGCTTTGTGGATAACAGCTTATCCACCCTGACATAATACAGGTAAATGTTTCATTTCCTTGGAGGTCACTATTATTATCCCTTGTCCCTTGCTCTTATTTCTGATAGTGTACATAGTGGAGAACAAGAATATTCTTTCTGAGACCCAGAGCTCTTAAGAAATAAGACAAATGAAAAGAATCAAATAACAAAGGAATACCTGGTCTAGACTCAGTAATTCAAAAATACTCTTTTAGGAACCTTACATCATCAAGTCCAGAACATCGATCCAGCGAACTCTCTAACAGCTAATATCATACACATGAGCATAGCAAAACAAATGCCTCCATTATGAGTTTGGGCTCGAAACCAAATATACTCAGTAAGAACAGTAAGACTCATTTAGGATTTGTAATGTAATTCACAATTCTGCACAGATCCTACCTGCCACAGATATTTATAGAAAAAAATTGTTATCTGTATATATATTGTACACAACATGAGACTCAAATTTACGGTCAACAGGCAAGAATTAGCACGAAAAATGCATTTAAGTAGGGTGTACTCTCCACCTAACTAAACGCAGAAAATGATCATTTAAGAGCAAAATACAATTGAATGAGAAATTATACACTGAATTCCATTTTAGGGTAACAATCAGAATTAGTGGAATCACTTACTTTCTGTTACTCTTTGTGTATTTTGGTATTGGAATGAAAACTTTCATACTTTTGATCACAGTTCAACACAACAAACACACTGAAAGATATTCAAGCATTTCAGCACAATGTTTTTGATGAAATCATGAACTTGACAAGCTGTAGAGCCAAATGGAATAAATGTCATCAAACAGTATCTTATGATGCATGGGGACGGTAAACAGGCTAACTTTGGGTCCCAACCAGCTGAAGGAACACCTAATGGAGCAGGACATGCCTCTGGTAACTGAAAAATAAAAAAATATATCACCCTCCCATGCTATTATTCTTAATTTCTTTATATGTTAATGAGGAATGATACATATAAATTAGAGCAGCAGCTTTCAAAAGTATTTCTTTTTTGAAAATATGCCCATACTCCCAAAGTCCCCAGATATAGCGTAGCTCATGTACAATTTGAGTACAACACAGAGAAGTAAGATCCAAACAAAAACTCTCATTTCCCTGAGGAATAGTCAGATGATCCCTACCGGGTTTGACTAATAAGGATAATTTTCCTGATGTGGGGGACTTTCCAGGGCAGCATGAATGGTGGTGTTGTGTACTTAGAATTGCTGCTATTTTCAGATTCAAAAGCACAGAGGAGAATTAACATTGCTTGGTCATTCTAGTTCCTCCAAATTTGTTTAACCATGAAAATCCTTTATAAAACCATTGGTATTCTCCCCATCGCTGGCCTACCTCAGAGTTTTCTACCGCTCATTATTTTAAGGCTCAGAGAACCTGAGAAGTACATTTTACACGCTCCAGTTCAGAGTTGCAGCCAACATAAAGGTTTGTTTTATTTTTTTTCCCCCCAGACATAGAAAATGCCTCCATAGAAGCAGAACTGAGACGGTCACCAAAGATTTTGTTTTCTTCTTATTGAAATATTTACTCTGCAAATCTACCATTCACTGTTGTAAATGAAACATTACATGGAATCCTGAGAGGGAGGAGGACCCATGTTAAAACACAAGGGCTGCCTCAGAAACACTTGAGAACAAGTTAAGAAGTGAAATTTACTGTATATATGCCTTCTCGTACATTTTGACACCAGTGAAAAGGAAGCAGGCACCCTGGCAGATGGGCCACCTTGACTGTAGTGACAAGTCTGGTGACAAGCTCTGTAAAAACACTTCTACCTTGTGCGTTTTTACAGCCTGCACTTTGCTGCTTTTGAAATAAAACAAAACCAACCCCAGCAAAAATGCCCCAGGCAATAGTGCTGGCCACAGAACTGGTGCCAGAAATCCGGGCAGGACGGTGCCAGCAAAGGAATGTCATCTTTTCAATATGGAACAAGAAACAAGGCTCTAATGGGGCCAGCCTGCCAGAACCCCAGCTTTTCCCCTTCACCCCAGACAATGCTAGCTTTGTACAGGCAGAGATGCACACAGATTTTTATTCCTTTTTTTTTTTTCAGGGATGAGTTCTTGGGTCCATGAAACCAAATTTTCCCTTCTGATGTTGCTTATCCATATGACACATTCAGTCTTCATTTCTGAGGTGGAAAAGTACTGAAAAACAGCAACAACAGAAAGACATAGTTCATAGAAGACACAAGAGAAATTCTAATTCCAAAGAAACTATTATGGTAGGAGTCAGTGACAAGAAAACATTTAGAGGGATGTGTGGTTTTCGTGACATGAGCATTGTGTTGTGCTGGTTTGACTGTTGTGCTTAAGAACACATATTTGATGCAACATGAGGACAGAAAACAACTGTTTCATCTGGTGTTCCATGGAGTGACCCATTTCCAGAGCTAGAGGAAGAACCGGCTTTGTAGATCCTAATGAGAGACATATGTCAGTCTCCAGCAGTGTGCTTTTCAAAGGGATTTTCTGGAGTTGTTTTGTCTACATGTGATTTTTGCCTTCTGTGATGACACTGGAACCTAACCCCCGATAAAGGTCTACCTCGATTGGGTAAAGCTGTCCCAGTTTCTCAAAATGCCAAAACTGAATGAACTAGGAATATGAGGATGCTTAGAATCACAGGCTTTGAAAAGACAGTTTGATAAGTTTCAGGGAAACGTAAAGAAATGTGTCTAAGCAGGTTCCCACAGTAACCACTTCAGTAACAGATTATAAATCAAAGCCACAGACGGTAGGATCTGGTCTCATAAATTCTTAGTTTCCTCATCTGTGAAATGAGGAGGGAAACAATTGATTTCACATACTTCTCTATCATGAGGATCAAATAAAAAAATGCTATGGCAGAAACTGTTAGCTCTTCACCAAATCCACAATTTCTTTCCATAAAAGTAGGTCTGTACCTGAGCACATGGCTAGACTACATCCCCGAGTTGACCCTGCAGTTGGTTTTGGTCACGTGTCTCATTCTAGCCAATGAGGTATGCCATTCCTGGCCCCCGGTTTTAAGAAGCAGGTGTGCTGCCTCCCTCAAGCTCTCTTTCCATTTCAGTAGCTAGAAGAAGATGATGCTAAGAACCTAAGAGGATGACAAGCTGAGCAATGGAGCAAGTCCTAATCACTGTGTGGAAGAAAGAAGGCTGCCACTCAGGAGCTGATGTGAGAAAGAAATTACGTAGCAAACATTGTACCTTTTGGGGTTTATTTTTACTTCAGCTAAGACTGGCTTAATTTAATTCCATGCATGAAAAATAGAAACATTAAGGCTATAGGAATGTAAGACATAAGACAGTTTTATTATTTCTGTGGTTTTACACAGGTATGCGGGTGAAGAGAGAGGCAACCATACAGAGTGGGAAGACGAAGGGCTCTGAGCCCCGCCCTGACAAAGAGAAGGGAGAGGAAGCTGATGAAAACAGGAGAGCCTTCCCAGACAATTTCATTTCATATCACCTCTTTACAGGCGTCCACCCAGGAGAAGGAAATATGGAAAGCTCTCTATTTAACTTTTCTAGTAAAAGGTGGAGAAAGAAAGAGGATAATTGCAATAATGCAGACCTTCAGTTTTTGTTGTAACAAAAACAGCAAATGAAAGTGTTCTAGGTATTTTCAAACAACAAACAAGCACAGTAAGCATTTAAACAAGCATTCCTGAATGTTTAACCATTAAAAAATATATAAGCCCCTTAAAACCACCAAATTAAATAAACTATTTTTACCACGCCAACACAAGGAAAAAAAAACATGCAGGGTTGCAGGCTAATTCAGAATTCACCCCCCAACTTCCTGTTTATTCATATACCAGAAGGAAAAAAAAAAAAAAAAAAGATGGATTTTTCTGCTTTTTCAATCCAAACCGAGTTCTCAATTTGCTGGAAGAAGAAAATTGTTTTCTCCTTCTGTAGGAATTATTACTAGGAAAAGCTAGAGTGTCATTTCAGCTGTCCTGAGGTTCCTCGATATAGAGGCAGATTCTCTAAGTTGAGATTTTTTCTTCTCTTGAAAGCACTCACAGTCTTCAGTACTCTTCCACTTTAGTGTATCATGCCAGCCACTAGTTCCTAAGAGTGTGCCTAAAGATCTTATCAGAGAGAACCCATCTTTTGCAATTAAGGTTAACTGAGGTAGAAGGTAGAAATTACTAAGAAATGAGCTAGACTTCGGTAACCAAAGACCTTGTCCTGTTTATATAAATCCATGAATGTTTACACGAATGTATCATCCCAAGCCCTATGTAATTAGATGTAATTCATTAAATGAGATAAAATATATGAAATTAATATACTATTGCATTATTATACAATTAGATCTAATTTTTACACCTTATTTATAACTACATTAATTACTGTATAATTAGATATAACTTATGATAAAAGTACATATGCATTAATGTCCTACTAGGTGCCTCCCTAGCACCGTGCAAAGCACTAGTAATAAGGCTGTGGCAAGAGAGACCTGCCCAGCCCTCCTGGAGTTTATAGCTGACATTAAACTAATGACTTGGTAATAATGACTTAATTTCAATTGTGTTAAGTGCTACAAAGGAGAACAACAACAAATGTAAAAGAAGGGGACCTAACCTGGGGGTTCCAGAGGAAGCTTCTCTGAGGAAATGTTATTTAATGAGTCCTTTTGAATGTCTTTAGTCTTATGGATCCCTAGTTGTTCACAGACAGTTATACAAAATAAATGTTAACGGAATGGATACATTTCCATTTTTTCCATGTAACTCTACATAGCCAATTTCATTCTGAGTCCCCCTTGCCTTCCAGCCCCATCTTCCACTTTTGCCTGGAGCACTCCTCTCCCCTTCCTCATCTGGAAAACGTTTACATGTCTATAAAATCAGATCTTCTATAAAAACCTTCCATGAACGTGTCAGAGGAATCGGAGGCTCCTTCTCTGTGCCCATCAACCCCTTAGCTGCAACTGTCACAGCTCATGGCACAGTGTTTGCTTGCCCATTCGTTCATCCATGCAACAGATATTTACCATTTATCTGTCATCGAGGAGCTTGGTTTTAAAATGCATTTTAAAACTATTTTGTTCCTTTCTTGGTCTCAGCCTTAAAACGTACTTTAAAACTTTTTGTGTCTCGCCCTTCCCACCAGACACTCTCTTACACTACTAGCTTATCTAATTAGGCACTTACTTAGAAGTTCCAGGAGCTAATTTTAAAACAAACCAGGTATGAAGACCCAGCTGTGAAATTGCAGACATTACCTCAACCGGGGCATTGCTGAAAATGACGAAAGCCTGCGCTCCAGGTGGATGGTGACTCGAGACGACCTCCGGAACAAAACACTCAGATCGTGCACCCAGCACCACTCCCACATGCCCCACCCCGTTCGACATTCCCCTTTTTAAGCCCCTAACCACAACCTAAAGTTTGGAATTTTTTTTTGAGACAGAGTCTCGCTCTGTTGCCCAGGTTGGAGTGCAGTGGCACGATCTCGGCTCAATGCAACCTCCACCTCCCAGGTTCAAGCAATTCTCCCGTCTTGGCCTCCCAAGTAGCTGGGATTAGAGGTGTGCACCACCACACCCGGCTAATTTTTGTATTTTTAGTAGAGATGGAGTTTCTCCATGTTGGCCAGGCTGGTCTCAAACTCCTGACCTCAGGTGATCCGCCCGCCTCAGCCTCCCAAAGTGCTGGGATTACAGGCATGAGCCACTGCCCCCGGCCTTGGAATGGTCTTTTAAAGGCTTGAGCCTGGTCATGCCCCAAAGGTCAGAATTTAAAGCAAGTTACTTTACTTTCACCACACCTTGCTTCTCCTGTTTTCTGCCTCTAAGCTGCTAGCAGCTGCACTTGAGCCACTGACATCCCTATTATTGGACAGGCACGGTTCTGTGTATTTTTTAGGCTTTGGGATACAGCATTGAAAAGAAAATACACACAAGACTTTCATTTCTATATCCTGGAGCCTCTCTCATGGAGGGTACTTAATAAATGTCTGATGAATGAATGAGGAAACACATAAATCCTCTATTGTTGGCAGATTACAACAACAGGGAACAGAGAGCTGCTCTTTGGGGCGATGAGGAAACCTACTCTGTGTGATCCAATATAGTAATGAACTTTATGGCAAGCTTCATAATTCATTGTAGGTATCACATGTGGCACACAGAGTCTCCTGTTTTTGTTACTGTCTCGGGTTTTTGTTCTTGGAGATCAATACCGCAGCAAAACCCTAAAACAGAAGCAACGATCAGGATGAGGAAAGCTAAAAATATTCTGCAAAGAGAGCAAAATGTTCATGTTTATCCACTCCAATTAAAAACAACATGGTTTTAAATGGTCTTGGTCAAATAAAATCATTAAGCTCATTTAAAGTATTTAATAGAAGTTCTAAAATTAAATGCAGACATCCATCTTCCTGATTGCAAAACTTTCTGTGACTGAACATGCTGCTCGCTGTCTGCCAGGAAAACCCAGTCCCAGCAGCCGGACGCTGTCATGGAGATGAGGGCCTCCCTCTCTTCAGAGGCTGGCAAAACAAAGGCAGATGAGAAAAATGGACAAAATTAGCCCTGAGGGACTGAGGGGGCTAGCGGAGTTTAAACTCTTAAAAGACTGCTTTAAATAGAAGGCTACCAATGTGACCTTCAGCAAGCATTTCCTCTGCGCCCTTGTGGAGAAGACACGCCATCACGGCTGCTCCAGGCCTCGCCCTGGGACCTTCTGCAGGACAGGCTGGACTGTGGCCCCCCTCAAAGGCTGGCTTGGGGATGGGAAGTTTCCACCCATCAAAGGCGAAATGTAGAGAACAAGGACAAAGCTGCATCTGGGAGCATGCTCATGAGTGGGTTCTGTCTGCTAACTGTCCCTTCTTGGGAAAGACTGCCTTGGAAGCGCTTCCTTTTCACATTTTTTGTTGCAGAGATGTCATTTCTTTTATGAAATGATCAAGACAATTTATTTGCAAAAAATATGACCCTGGGATGGATCACACCTGTAATCCTAGCACTTTGGGAGGCCGAGGCAGGCGGATCACCTGCGGTCAGGTGTTCAAGACCAGCCTGGCGAAAATGGTAAAATCCTGTCTCTACTAAAAATACAAACAAACAAACAAAAATAGCCAGGTGTGGTGGTGCGCGCCTGTAATCCCAGCTACTCAGGAGGCTGAAGCAGGAGAATTGCTTGAAGCTGGGAGACAGAGGTTGCAGTGAGCCAAGATGGTGCCTCTGCACTCCAGCCTGGGAACCAAGAGTGAAACTTCAACTCAAAATAAATAAAACAAACAAACAAATAAATAAAATATGCCCCTATCTGTTAGTGTTAAATTTGGTGGCCTATGAAACCCTCACTTTAGACTAAAACACAGCACTGCATCAGACCTTCTGTCTTAGTGCAGCTGAAGCCGTGGGGTATTTGTTTGTTTGTTTGTTTGTTTGTTTGAACAGGAAAAGGATTTGAATCCAGCTCTAGCAAAAGCTGTGTGTCCTTGGCCAAGTTCCTTAACTACTCTGACCCTCTGTTACCTCATCTATAAAATGTGGGTCACGGAGTCTACCTTGCAGAGCTGTTGTGAGAATTAAATGCACTATGGGGGGGAAAAAGCCCAAATGCCTGCTGTACAGAAGGCACCCAACAAGGGTAGTTTTCTTCTTCTCCTACTCCACACTTGGACGTGCAAACATTGGAGGCCTCCCACTCCACGTAAGCCAGCCCTCACAAGAAATCAGTGTCATTATTGGGTTTGCTGCCTTTATGTCTGTATTTGGCATGGGACTGGGTTCACACTTGTGGATTTGCTTTCCTTTTACAGACAGGCTAAGGCCCAGAGAAGTCAATGGACATAGCCAGAAGTCGAAATGGTCCCAGAATCCTAGTGTTTGGTTTCTGACCTAAAATACTTTCCCTCTATGACTCACACAGCTGGTTCTTTCTCGGCCATGAAATCCCACCTGACCCCCATCACATCAGGCCCCCTTGATCCCTATGAAATACAGTACCCCCAAATTATTCTTTATCAGACCATTCTATTTTTATTCCAACTTTGAATTGTTTATCACCTGTCCCTTGTGTGAGATACTCAATTCCATGAGGAACTTGGTCATGTTCACTGTTGTATCTCTAGCACCCGGCACAGGGCCTGAAACTTAGCAGGTGTTCAACAGATATATGCTTAAGGATGAATGATCAGAAAATGTGGTTGTCAGAAGAAACTTGCCCATAAAACTACGGAATAATAGAAGACAGTATGTAATTCAAATGCAAGCTCTGGGAGGCTCTCCCTTTTGCAAGGTGACTTTGTCACTTCTCCCCTTTGGAGGTGAAGTCTATTTCTTCATCCATAAAATCCATGCATAGTCGTATAATTTGTTTGTCCAAGGGGATATTAGCAAACGTGATGCAAGCAGAGGTTGGAAAGTGTTTGTAAACAGTGATTGTCTTCTCCTACTGATGGGAACCCATTCACCATGTGAAGAAACCTAGGCTAGGCTAAAGGTGAGCAATAGCATGGGGAGAGGATCTGGACATCCTGCCAAGGCCCCAGACGTGTGAGTGAGGCCATCCTAGACCACCTGGCCCAAGCCAAGTCAGCCAAGACAGGAAGACCTGTCCAGAATTGTCATGAATAACAAATGTCTGTTATTTTAAGACATTAAGCATTTGAGTGATTTGTTAATAACTGATTAACAAGAAAAAGCTAACTGATATAACAGCATAGAATACGTTCCAGAAACGTCTCCAAGGAAGGATGCCAGATATTTCTGGAAGTAGCTCAATTATACGGATATTGCTAATTTCTCTGACTTTGGATGATGAGAAAGTGGGAGTTGAGTGTGAATGGAAAGGTACAGGAATGACCAGACATGCCTTAAAGCTTCTAAGCCATGGAGCCGTGGGCAAGTGGACATGAACTCTTTTTAGCAGTGAGGAAGAGGAGCAGCACTCCCAGGCCGCAGCCCACCAAAACCAGCTGGCTTGCTACTTTTGGCATGAGAGCCTTGGGACACCAGCTTCTGAGTTTTAGAAATTGTGAGACGAAAAACATCATCAAGAGCCAAATCTGGTCCACTGCTTTTGTAAATAAAGTTTTACTGAAATATAGCCGTTCTCTTTTTGTACATACTATCTATGGTGACTTTCATGCTACAATGACAGAGTTGAATAATGGCAGCAAAGACCACATAGCCCTCAAAGCCTGAAATATTTGCTATCTTGCTCTTTGCAGAAACAATTTGCCAAACCCTGTACTAGGGTAATCCAGGGAGGCTCCATGGAGTACCTGGGTCTTAACTTGAGTCTTGAAGGAAAGAGGCAGTGTTATTTCGGTACAAAAGCATGAAGGATTGCAGAAAGAACACTATAAGAAGAGTACTAAGATTATAATTGATGTTACATCACTGTGTGCAAAAGTCATTACAATAACTTAATGATAAAACAAACAATAACTAAGTATGTATGCGCTGCTTAGTACCTATCACTTACTATGTGCTAGGTACTATTTCTATATGCTCTATGCAGAGTAAAAACATTTTATCCTCACAACAATACCATGAGGTAGGTAATATCACCCTCATTTTTCCAGATGAGAAAAGAGAGAGTTCACCAAGCTAGTAAGTAATCTAGCTAGAATTCAAATCCCAGCATTCTGACTCTAGACTTCACCTTCTTCAAAAGCTATAAAAATGGAAATGTAAAATATAATTAAGGCCAAAATTTTTGCATTCAATTTTAGTTAGGAGCAATAAGACTGTTTTCTAAAGACATTATTTTATTTTGTCCTATTATTTTCCTTTTAATACTGCATTATTATTTTATACTGTGAAACCTTCTTGGCTAACCACTTTGCACATTCATGTTGTGTACTCTTTGTCCCCTACAAAAAAACTGCCAGTGCTCAGCTGGAAACCCCCTAAACGGGGCATCCCTGCGGGGTGTCTGGTGATTATGTTGCCATGGTAATGCTGTGTCAATACAATAGCCACTGACCGACCATTCCCAGAGATGGACCACAGCCCATTTGTTAAATTCTGATCACCATCGTATGGCTGCAGCAGAGGCTGAGACTGTCACCCAGTCCCTCAGAAGACGGAAAGTTCTCTTCCCCGAATAACAGTCAATTAGGCCATCCTGGTTATGACAGACAGAAGCCACTGTGGGCGTTACTTCTTGAAGACACAACAGGCTCTGTTTGGGAATCCTACTTTAGAGCAGAGGTTCTCAGTTCATAGCAGTAAATTTTGATTTCCTGGTCTATCCTGAAGATATACCAGGCTCTGTTTCAGAGTCCTACTTTAGAGCAGAGGTTCTCAGCTCACAGTAGTAAACTCCAATTTCCACCCAAAGCTTGGGTCAGTTTCTACAGGTCAACCAGGGGCCTATGGAACATCTGCTGGTATCCTAACATGACATCACACACAGGGCCCATGGTAAATATCAAACTAAATACAGGAAGAATTCAAGAAGAAAAGTTGCTTCTGGATTCATTACCTTATTATAACACAAGAGAGAGATTCCTAACAGAGAGTTTCCAGCCAGGCATGGTGGCTCATGCCTGTAGTTCAAGCACTTCGGAGGCCAAGGCAGGCGAATCACCTGAGGTCAGGAGTTCAAGACCAGCCTGACCAACATGGTGAAACCCAGTCTTTAAAAAAAAAAAAAAAAAAAAAAAAAAGATAGTTTCCAAAAGGATTAACTTTTTATGGGCCACTAGATAGTTCAGACACCTTTTCTAGGGGGCATTTTGGCTTTCTGATTCAAAAGCCTTAAAAATATACAAAGCCACTGATCAAGAAATTCCACTTATACTAATTTATTCTAAGGAAATTTTCAGAGATATACCTAAAGGTTATACGTTAAAGTGTTGTTTATAATTGAAAAAACTGTGAGCACCTTAATTATATAACAGGGGATTAGTTAAACAAATTATGACATAACCATAAACTACTATATTAATTGCATAACCACAAAAGCTATGCAGTTGCTTAAATTTGGGTCATAAAAGATTATTAAATTTAAAGATTAACTGAAAACCAGTGTACAACACACAATTCCATTTTCGTGAAACAAAGACAACATGCATATACTTATACAAAAGCTGAGATTCACAAGGGTTTTCTCCCAGGGTAGAATCATGGTTGTTTTCATTTTCTATTTTTTATGCAATACATTTGCAAGCCTAAATATAGACCAACTCTTTCTCAATGACCTGGGAGAAGAGCAATCCATCCGCAATACAGAAATTATCAAATTCAACTGGCAGCCGAACTCATCTGACCTTATTGGGTCTATAACTCTGTTAAAAAGATACACCATAATATGACTGTATCATTTAACTGAGTTTCATTTAACTGAGTTTATCAAAGTTGTTCGTGCTGGTATCGGTTTTGTTTTTGTTGGGGTTTTTCCTAAAAAGAGTCAGAATACCAAACGAAGGTCAGAGAACTCACTGCCTATGAGCTGATTAAACCAGTTTGTTCTATATGGATCGTGAAACAGCTTCATATGCAGCTCCTGGTATGTGCCATAGACACACGCTGGATAATGAAGAGAGCAGGTAAGTCGAGTTACAGCATATCTCATTCAGATTTCTGGACGTGAGATTAGTTAACATTTTTTCAGAAATGAAGTATCTTTTCATTTACTTTTCAAATAAACATTAGAAAATGATTTATTTATATATTGCACAACAAGTGGACAAAACGAGCTAGCTATTCCAATGAAAACTTTCCAAATCTCAGGACAAATTTAAGTAGGTTCAGCTAGGGGTTACCAAAAGCAATAATTGAATGAACAAATGTCTTGCTTTTTAGCCAGCTGCCAATTGGTTGCCCATATAACTTTCCTGACTACCATGTCAGAATCTACCAGAGAAAAGAAAATTGCCATAAAATAGCACAATCCCCGAGGCAGAAAGATGTTCTGAAGCCTTCAATGAATTTCCCAAGACTGACCTTACTTTATGATATTAATAAACCATAATGTTTATTTAAATGATTTGAAAAGAAGGGAGAATTCACAAAATGACTTTGAGGGACTGAGTCGCCTTTTTTCATCTGTTCAATCTTTAAGCACCCACTATATCCAGACTGTGTATGACATGCTTCCTCGGGTCCCCGTCCACCTTGTGTTCATAGGCAATCAGACATGCAGTACAGTATCACTGATTACAAAATTACTGATTACAAAAATGACACCCATTCCCCCAGCCCCTCCATATCTATATCCCTTATGACTTTGAAGCTCCGCCCATTAAGAAGTTGAGTGGGGCTAGGCAAGGTGGCTCACACCTGTAATCCCAGCACTTTGGGAGGCAAGGTGGGAGGGTCACTTGAGCCCAGGAATTCAAGACCAGCCTGGGCAACACAGTGAGACCCCCAACTCTATTAAAAAGATTTTGAAGTTGACAGATGAGTTTTATTTTATTTAAAAGAAAAACAAAAAGTTGAGTTTATGTTCCTACCTACTGAGTCTAGGCTGACCTTACGACTTGCTTTGGCTGATAGTATGGCAGAAGTGATAACGAGATGCTTCTTAGCCTAAGCCTCCGGAGACCTTATGTGCTTTTGTTCTCTCTTCTGGAACCCTGCCTCTGCGAACAAGCCAGTCTGATGGGAATGAGGGATCACACGGAGGAGAGCTGAGTCTCATCAGCACCCCCAGAAGCAGAGCCAACTAGCTACCCTGCAGCTGCCCAGAGATACATGGTGGAGCCTCGCCAAGTCCAGATAAACCATGCAGATGAGTCTGGCTGAAACTGCTGACCCACAGAATTGCAGGCTAAATAAAGAATAGTTGTCTTAAGCCATTAAGTTTTAGGATAGTTTGTTATCCAACAGTGGCTAACCAATATATACGGTTAAGTGCTAACTCTGATAAGCCAAATATAGAATGCCATGGAATACCCGTAACATTATTCTAACATGTTAACAATGACTAATGAATCATGCAATTGAGATGTATAAACAACAGATCTAAACAACCATCCAGAGAGGACTTAAAGAAGTTATATATCTAGGGAAGGGCTAGCTCGAGACAGCCATAGTTCCTTTGAGAAATTCTTTATGGATGAGTTAGTTGTATTTGCCTATGAAGTCACTGCTTCTTTTCTCTCTTGAAAAAAATAAGAAGCTCTTTCACTCAATTAAGACTGTTGGACTTGATAACAATTGTCTCGCTTGATTCAAAGCAGCCATATACTACTCTCTGTCACATGTTCAGCCTCCAGTATTCTGTAGGCAAGAATTTTAAATCCAGCTCCCCTGAATTTATGACATACATACAGTAGCAAGTCCCTACAGGCTGAAAATCAAGCTGTAATTCAAAGGCCACAGGGCTGAGGAAATAGCTAGGAGATAAATCCCAATTTCAACCTTGGATTCCCTGCAAGTTGATTCAGTGGACTGTCAGTCATATTCAGAAATAAAATCAAACTACAGACACCAGACGGCATGTTCTAAAGAGAAACCGGATGGTGCTTTTCAAGATTCTCCCAACCGTGGCTTTTGTTTTTTATTTTTATTTTCTGAGACAAAGTCTTGCTCTGTTGCCGAGGCTGGACTGCAATGGTGTAATCTCAGCTCACTGCAACCTCTGTCTCCCAGGTTCAAGCGATTCTTGTGTCTCAGCCTCCTGAGGAGCTGGGACTAGAGGCACCTGCCACAATGCCTGGCTAATTTTTGTATTTTTTGTAGAGATGAGGTTTTGCCTTGTTGGCCAGTCAAGTGAGCCACCCGCCTTGGCCTCCCGAAGTGCTGGGATTATAGGCGTGAGCCATTGGGCCTGGCCTAACCGGTTCTTATGATCTAAAAATAATTGTTATGCAGGGGTATTTTAAAGGCCTTAGAGCCTTTAGCTCTAATCAGTCATTTCCAGAAGTTTCTGAATTTTAAACTAAAGATATATAAGGAAGTAATAAAACCCATCGCATATAAGAGAATTCACCACACTGATTGGAAGTGATGTTACATATCCAGTCCATTTTTGGAGCTGGGTAGGTACATGGAGAATGAGACTTCACCAGGTACAGAGGTGTGAGTACTCACCTTACATCCCTCACAGGCGCTGACCCCATAGTGGTACCCTGATGATTTGTCCTGGCAGACGAAGCAGGGTTTGTACACTCGAGGGGGAGGAAGTGGAGATGGAGGGCTTGGGACGAGTTCCTCAGAGCTGGTGCTCTGTGTTTCAATCGCTACAATGGAGACGGGACAGAGGGAAAAAGGAGAGAAAATGCATTTTAGTTCATTACTTTTTTCAACAGTGAATTCATATTCTTCTGTCCCAAATTCAGCAATAACACTAACAAGGATGAGCCAATAAGAACAGCTATCACTGTAGGTCCAGCAGTGGTGATACTGACATCAATGTGGTACTCTACGGTTTACAAAGCCGTCTCATACAACTCTTGCTCGTAGTTCACACTTCACACAACATCGTGAGGGCCATGGTTTTTATCAGTTTTACCCACAACAGAAACAGAAACTCAGAGGAAGGGACTTGTCTAAGACCAACAGGGCAGTGGTAGAGCCAAGACACAAAGTCAGATATTCACACTACAAACCCCAGTAGCTTCTGATTCATGTGGAGTCTCAAATGACTTGACCCTGTTGCTCACTTAACAAAAAGTACATTTCCTTTGGGCCGGGCATGGTGGCTCATGCCTGTAATCCTGGCACTTTGGGAGACTGAGGCAGGCGGATCACCTGCGGTCAGGAGTTTGAGACCAGACTGGCCAACATAGTGAAACCTTGTCTCTACTAAAAAGACAAAAATTAGCTGGGCGTGGTGGTGGGCACCTGCAATCCCAGCTACTTGGCAGGCTGAGGCAGGAGAACTGCTTGAACCTGGGAGGCAGAGGTTGCTGTGAGCCAAAGTCATGCCACTGAACTCCAGACTGGGCAGCAGAGTAAGACTCTGTCTCAAAAATAAATAAATAAATAAAAACATAAAAAGTTTTCTTTGGACAAATGAAGAAAATGCCCAAATCAGTCATTCAACCAAGTATATGGGGAGAGTCTTTAGCATGATGCAGGCATAACTGATCTGCACTAATAACAAAATGGGTGGCCAGGTGCAGTGGCTCATGCCTGTAATCCCAGCACTTTGGGAGGCCGAGGTGGGTGGATCACCTGAGGTCCAGAGTTCCAGACCAGCCTGACCAACATGGAAAAATCCTATCTCTACTGAAAATACAAAATTAGCCGGGTGTGGTGGCACATGCCTGTAATCTCAGCTACTCAGGAGGCTGAGGCAGGAGAATCTCTTGAACCTGGGAGGCGGAGGTTGCAATGAGCTGAGATCGTGCCATTGCACCCCAGCCTGGGCAACAAGAGTGAAACTCCATCTCAAAAAAAAAATCGATAATATGGGTAAGACCCTTGCTACTCAAAGAAGGCTCCTTGGACCAACATGCATCAGCATCATTTAATATCTTATTAGAAAATATAGTATCAGGCCCCAGCTCAGGCCTGTGGAATCTTAATCTGCATTTTCACGAAATCCCCAGATGACTAAACATGCAATTAACGTTTGAGAGGCAGTAGGTTAAACCTAATGATGACACAGAGTGGTGCGATTCACTTCTAAGTCATGTTACTCTTTATTCTAGATCTAAAAATACATAATCCTCCATCCCATTATCTAAACACCCAAATTCCATGGGAAATGGGGGTTCACAAAATATAAGAATGGAGTGTTCTCCTACCCCTATCTCTAGCGTTGTACTCAGAGTTAAAGCAAGAACTGGTTCTACTTCTATCACAAGTAAAAATGCTCAGAAAATAAGATGGAAATCAGCAAGGGGAATTCAAAGTGGTTAAATAATGTTCCAGAATCTTCTAGTCTTCAAATTGCTTTTTAATATACAGTATTTTTCCCAGAATATAAAGTTTCCAGTTGACCTACTGCTTATAATCTCCCAGAGTAGATATTCCACTGACTGGGTTATCCTGCAGGCAAGCGTTCAGCAAGTCAGGTTGACTCTACCCACTAAACTTATTGTTAATCCGTCCGCATATCATTATCCTGCTACCACATCATGCTAATAATCCACCACTGCCTCTCACAACTGCTGCAATAGCTTCTTCATTGGTCTCTTTATGCCCCTTCCTCCTACCTAGGGTTTCTTCTTCAAACAAGTAGTCAAGATAGTTTTTCAAATGTTAAAAGCTATCTCTTTCACTGGCCTATCTAAAGCCCTCCAATAGTCATTAGACCAAAGTCAAACTCCCTGGTATGTTCCACAAGGCTTCTTATCACATGGCCTTTTAGCAGCATCATTGCCTTCAGTGAGTCCCCTAATTGATTGAGTTTCTACATAATTAGCATCTAGTGTCCCTCTCCACTCCTGGTCACTCTGTCTCACTATTTTATTTCTATAAAACCCTGTGTTCAAATTTTAGATGTTTGTGTATAATTTTATATTCTACATCTGCTCCCCCCATACACTGAATATTGAGTTTCCTAAGGCAAAGAAACTCAATCTGCATTGCATACACCTGTGTTCCAGGACTAGAAGTGGTCCTGGCACATAGCAGATAATCAATAAGTATTTGTTGAATCAGTGCATGAACTTTTTCTTTTTCCTTTTTCTTCCTCCTTCTGAGCACTAAGTGCCCCTCTAAGTTGTTAAATGATAAAATTAGAAATCAAATAGCTCTCTTATACTCATTTGCTTCCTTAAAAAAGTAATTCATTAGCCCTTTGGAACAGAATCAGCTATAATTATAGTATTTTCATAATTCAGAAGAATCTTGGAATGAATTCATTATAGGAGTGCAGGTCCTAGTAGATAAATCTATTATAGCCTTTACTGGTTAGAACGGAGGTATCTGGGATGAAGATATCAATCTTGAGTACATTATTCCTGGCAGACAGGAAGCCCTTACTTTGGCTAAGTTGGCACAGTGGTAGCAACTGTTTTATAGAAGGGTTGGCATCTGAGATGTCACTAAAGCTTATCAACTATCAAGCTGTAAATGCAAAAGCATTTATCACACTGAGCTAATCAGCTTCACTGAAAGCCAATTAACAAGAAAACACTACTTGTTAAAATTACAAAACAACTATCCTCTTTGTTAAAATCTGAGAAAAAAATATGCACAGAATCACCCACAATCTTTGCTCTCAGAAAAACTGTCTGTGTACAACCTTCCAGAATTTTTTTCTATGCACCTAAATGCTTCAGATTTGTCTACTAACGTGGAATTATACTGAGATTGCTTGGGACTTTGTTTAACCCATGATGTCATCAATTTATTTCCTTGTCACAAAATATTTTTCACAGAAAACATTCCATAGCGATCAACATCTTTGTAGCTAATCTCAGCACATCTTTATTTCCCTCGAATAAATCACTGAAGTGTATCAGTTCAAAACTCATTATTTAAAATTTTTTTTTTTATTTTTATTTTTACACATTAAGTTTCTGAAAAAATATTTTGTTTTTAATGCATGTTGATAGACTGACTTCTAGAAAGGCTGTGTGGATTTGCACTGCTATCAACGTATGTGAGCTCTTCCCCAGATGCCTCTCAAACCTTTTGGGAGTGGTTTGCATGCTTCTCCTTCCATCCATGTGCGTCAACAACTGACAGAGCCATGTCATCACCACGCTGATCAATCTCACATTGAGTTCTTCACAGAAGGGTGTGTATGGGGGCGGGGGGTGTTTTAAGGTCCTACTCACTCATGTAGAACAGCTAATCTGGCTTGTCTAGGAAAGTTGTAAATAGAATTCTGGTAGGGCTGGAATCAGCTGTGAGAGCTATGCCCTGAATTTCAAAAGTGGGTAGTAATTTCCATAAATATGCCACTTCAAACACATGCAGTGAAGGGAGTCCAGCATTTTATCTTCTCAAAGAAAGGAAACAAAATTGTGCATAATTTGATACCCAAGAAACTTGGGGCAAAGCACACAAGAAACGGGAAGTCTACTGGATGTTAAAGATCCCAAAACATTTTACAAAGATTGGATCTTTTCCTAAGGGTAAGAGTCATTTATAATGAATGAATGAATCCAGAAGGCTTTTCCTGAATGGTTGCCATGAATGAAAATGTTCTATTGTAAATAATCAATAGTGAGAGCCCTGGACTTTTATTAAGGCTGTGGTGATTTCCCCAGCAATTCTAAGAACTTTCTCATAGAAGTACAATAGATTCTCAAACTGTTCATGTGTTCAATCATTTGTTTGGCTGAGTGACATAACATACCAGGGAGTGTGTTGTATGCTATGGACAGTGATAGTACATAATTTCTTATCCTTGACATATATGACCTAGTAGAGAATAAACCAACAATGATAATACAGTGGGTTCCAAACTTGGCTGCACATTAAAACCAGCTGGAGGCTTTTAAACATTCTAATGCCCAAGTTGTATCCCAGATCTATTATGCCAGAATGTCTGGGAATGAAGCTGGAAATTGTGATTTTTTTAAAAAAAAAAATTCCCTTTTATCGGACTATAAGATTTCAAAACAGCAAAAATAAATAAAAGGTATTCCCAGGAGAATCCAAATGGAAGTAGCTTGGAAACTACTGATATAATGGCAGAGAGAACTGTAGGCCTTATTTATCCAGGAGAAATCAAGGGAGCCTTCCAAGAGGAAGTGACCGGGCTATGTTTTTGAAGGATAAATTGGTTCTCTCTACTGTTTTTATAATTTGAAAGCTACAAATGCCACAAAAACAGAAAGGGAGAAGTGTTTTGTGTGATCAAAAAAAAAAAAAATCATCTTTAAAAAAATTTTCCCACCGGTAATAAAAAATTAAATATTTGACTATATATATATATATATACTCAAATATCACCCTCAAAATTGACGGTCAGTGGTCTTTTATTTCCTCTGTGTGGCCTATAACACTGAGAACAATGCAAGGCAAAAAAGAAAAGAAAAATTTCAGTAGTACCGTCCGTCAGATCATCAAAGCTAGCTTCAGGCAAACATGGCCAAGGCAAATTCTAGAATTACAACCAGGATATGGCATCAATATCAAAGATTTGTACTTTAATGCAGTCTCCTGCCTTCTTGGTAAGGTAGCAAAAACATACTTTGGCAAAGTTGATTAGAGTTTCTTTTCCTTTTTGCCTTCCTCCACCCCAAAAAATGTTAGTGGGAAACAAGCAGGGGAACGGCCCATAGGTTTCCTTTTACCAGTCGTTTTTGGTATTTAAGTAGGTACAGAGGGCTCAGCCATTGATCTGGTCACTGCCATCCTGCTTAAATCAATAATCTATTAGTCCCTTTAAATTAGAGTCAGATTCATCAAATGCCCTTGAGAGGCCTCAAACATTTGTTCCTTATTCCAGGCAAGCACAATCAGTCTACGGAATGATAAAATTTTTGCTCGAAAACTCTGCCGGCTCAGCAGACAATGTGTTCTGTATTAGCTCATTCAGCGATCTCAGGCAGGCCAAAAAAGCAGTTTTTAGACTTCCCAGGGGGGAAAAAGAGGCTTGTGTCATTCAATAAAACAACTACACTGCAGCCATCCTGATGTGATTTCAGTTTGGAGAAGCAGTCTTTGAGGAACAATTCGGATCTGCTTTTTGTCTCCTGCTTTTATTTATTTCCTTGCTTACTTATTGACTTATTCAGTTCTGTTTGCTGACTGAATGCCCCACAAGCAGCAGCCTCCAATGTGGCATCCAAATTGCTAACCAGATGGGCTGCCCTGCTTCGTCAGGGAATGGGCAAGTCAGAGGAACTGCTGCTAGTCGGGTGAGATGGATGCGTGGCTCAGTGGGTCCCCGCCCAGAGCATAGTCAGCACCAGTGATGCTGAGAGGGCTGCTCTGGGCTGCATACACCAGTGGAGACAGTAAGCCTCAGGGAAGACGAAAATGAACCAAACCTGCAGCCTCGGAAGCTTCTAGCCCGTTTTAGACCTCTCCACCCCTACAACATACAGATGACTATCACTAAGGAAAACAAAGCTAGAATCCTCTTCCTTGTATAATAAATTAGTGATGGGACGCATGTGCCTTTAAATCAATGTTCCTCAAAGTGTGGTCTGCAGCAGGAGAATTCTTGAGGTTAGGAAGGAAGACATTGGCTTTAAACTCATGTTTTTCAGACTATCAATGGTGAAGCACCATGTCTTAGTCTTTGCCCCAACCCCTCCTGCATGGATAAAATTCAATACAAATGAATCTCCAGGAAACAGGAGTTAAGGAAAAACAAAGACGTCCAAAGCACGAGCTCCAACTTTTAAAAAAAAAAAAAATTAGATTTAATGGACATAAAATTACCCTGTCAAATTGCTGCCAAACTTGCAAAACACTTGCTCTCAATGTCTGCACTTCTCTCATTGTGGACTGGCACAGGTCTCCGTATTGCATTTTGAGAAACAGTCCTTTAAAAGGACTTCAAACTCAGAGGCTGTTTGCAGACAAAACAAAAACAAAGCTAAACAAAATCTCCACCGACTGGGATGGTACAAAAGCAGAAATCCCAAGTTCCCACTGACAAAGCTTTCTTAAACACTCTAGGGTTGATTTAGTCCCAAAATAAAAGAAATTAACATTGCTGCTTGTTAAAAGGACTTGGCACTTAACGAATTTAACTCACCTGAGAAAACACAGTATAAATGTCCTTGTTGTTACAACACACCTGAGTGTCATTTAAACACACAGAAAGTCTTCCACAATAGCTCCCTTCACAATTCCTTACATGCTTGGCATTTTTCTAAAGGTTAGATTAAGTAGCAGATAACATTTTTAAGAGAGCTCAGTATACTTTTTTTTTTTTCTCTTTGTGAGAGCTAATTTACGGCTGGCTAAACCATGTTGACAGATTTCAGGATTTTAGGTTGGGCCTGATTACAGGCAGGCAGGCATCGTGTATTAGGAAAGCCCAGCCTTTTTACTAGAATCTTCTATGATTAAGACCGTATTTTAATACACTCTCTGGGCAGCTGAGCTTTAAAAGAAAAAGTAGTTGTAAAGCAAAAGACATTTCCTGCATGGCCCCAGGGGAGTTTTGAGCCCAGCGCTCCGAATCCCAGTGGAAGGGAGTAATTTCAGCTAATTAAGGGAGAAGACCAAAGTGATGCATTTGGTCAAAACGTTCGTTCGGGCTTCATTTTTGTTGGCACCAAAGAGAGCCGATCTGGACTTTTTTCCCCCTTTTTCCGTGGATTCACTGCAGGACTGCAAAGCCTACAGCTCCCATACATTAGGGAGAGAGTCAAAGGAAACGCCAAAGTTCAGCTAAAGTACAAGTAATTAGAAACAGATTCTCCGCTGCTTGCGTGTGCGCATGCGTGGATGAGCGCGTGTGTAGACATTTTATTAAAATGTAATTTGTATGCATCCAAACATTTGGGGCATGGTCAGACTCCATACTGTCACTCACTTAATTTTTATGTCGCCTTTTCGGGAGAGGATCTGCTTTTAATCATCTTTCAGGAGAAACGGTTTCCACACACATGGATTTTGCAAATCTGTGAATCGCATCCTGAAATTAGGAAATTGCTAACCACGAAAAACTCAGCTTTGAAATCGTCTTGCCTCACTCTGCTGCTGGCTTTGCTATTATTAAGCAGCTCCAAGATTAGTCCCGGGTTTGGGGCAGGCAAAGGAGAGAGGAGGATGGGGACTGAAGGAAAATATCATTGTGGGGCTTTGGCAGTCTTGACTCGGTAACCTGCCCCTGACCCTGAAGAAGTGTGTGTTTTCCCGGGTCACCCGGGATCCTGGCCGAGGACTGGAGCTGGGTTATGAGAAACCCTGCTATTCTGACCACGTATGCAACAGGTGCTGAACATAGGCAGGGGACAGAAGGAGGGGCTGGGGGAAAGATGCCGGTTTTTGAGTATTTAATAAAGCCTTGTTCTGCCAAGTGTAGTCCTGGACCAGCAGCATCAGCATCACCCGGAAACTTGTTAAAATGCAGAATCTTGGCCAGGTGCAGTGGCTCATGCCTGTAATCCCAGCACTTTGGGAGGCTGAGGTGGGCAGATCATCTGAGGTTGGGAGTTCCAGACCAGCCTGACCAACATGGAGAAACCCCATCTCTTGTAAAAATACAAAATTAGCCAGGCGTGGTGGTACATGCCTGTAATCCCAGCTATTCGGGAGGCTGAGGCAGGAGAATTGCTTGAACCTGGGAGCCGGAGGTTGTGATGCCAGAGATCTCACCATTGCACTCCAGCCTGTGCAACAAGAGCAAAACTCAGGGATTTAAAAAAAAAAAAAAAAAAAAAAGCAGAATCTTGGCCCCACCCCAGAAATGCAGAATCAGAATAAGCATCCTAAACGAAACTCCTTGATCATTTTTATGCAAATTGATGTTTTAGACACCCTAAAATAAAAATGTCTTGCTGAGTTAATTTTGCATCAGAACTCTGTCAATTTGCCCTTTGCACAGGTCCTTACTAAATACTCTACCTTGTTAAGTACTTAATGCATTAAGATCTTCAGGCTATGTGTGTTTATGCTCACCATAAACCAGAAGTCTTCTTTCGCTCTCACAGAATTTTGGCAGTGGCATTTAGTTGGCAGTGTGTTCAAAGCTGCACCAGAGGAGCCTGAACTAATAGTAATTACTATTTACTGAGCGCTTACTGTGTCAGGGGCCACGCAAAGTGCTTAATAGATATTAGTTCATTTACTCCTTCCCCAAAACCATGGGGAAGAGAGGGAGAACTGAGTACCTTGGAATTAGGAAATTTAAAACACAACAATGCTTTCAGACTTTATAAATGAGATTTAAATGACTTAATATGTTTACTATTGCCTCACCAACCACCCCACCCCCACCCCAGCTTTTTAACTTCTCATTTTCCATCTCCCTGATTTATTTCCTAGGCTAGGAAGGTCACAGGGTTTGGTCTGGTCAGGTGCACTTACTCAAATGTGAGAACCGCAGTACTTTGTAACTTTCTTGCTTTTAATTCATGGTTGTAAGTTTCCAAACACTGATCTGATTCAAGATATGGTTAAATTTGACAAGACAGTTTGGGCCTTAGAAAGAGAGTTAGGCTCAGGACCCACTAATCACTGTTGTAGCAACACCTGCCTGAGCTAACAGCCAGCAGCAGAAATTATTCCTGGGACTGGCTTTTACCATGGCAAGTGCTGTCCTATTTTCATAAGGTACCAGCACACGTTCAACACCAACATTTCATTTTTATATTATGTGTTCTCACCACAAGGAGTATATTCAAAAATTATCTCACAGGCTGTTTTGCGTGAACTTTTAAACAGACACTTTCTATCTAGGACATACTAAGATAGCTTATGCCAGGGTTCAAATAAATTCTCTTACAATCACTTAACAGGCCGACACATGTAACTGCTTATTAATGATCTCAACCTGGAGGCATCAGAAACGAAACTACATTAAGTGAACAAATGCTAGAACGGGTCTCGGGAGTCATGTGTAGATGAAGTTAATTGCTTTGCAATCTTAAGGTCCCCTTAATATGGAGAAGAGTTTACCTCAACATCAAGTGACTCAGTTCCACGTTCATTTCTATCGGGATTCCCATAATTTTTACAAAAGCAACTATCACACTAATAAATGACATTTTTTATCTGATCAAATTTCCTGCACACACAGTAGATTAAAACAGGAGCGTTAACATGTATATCATTTCAGATATACACATTCACATTCATTTCAGATATATACACGCACATTCTTTGCTTATGTACTGTATACCTATTTGAAAACCACGTTGGTACCAGCCTGACAGAAAAGTAATAAGGAAATACTTGGAAGACAACAATAAAATCACGCTTTGTCACATACCATGCGACTCCTCTAAGATCTGAGGAAGTTCAAGTGTGATCGATTACACTAGAATTTAGCCAAAACCCTCTTTCTCAATAAAATAATTGCTCGGCTTACTCAGAATTTTGCTGCAAAGAAATTTTTCTGTTTTGTTTCTTACAGGTATGCGCCATATGAACAGCCTCAAAATAACTTTGAAACTGATTTAATCCTCACTGTGTGGGTTTTCTAAAAGGAAAGAAATTGCCATGAGCCTACATAAAGCTGTGTAGAGGAGGGGATGGGAAAGTGGTAAGCTTTGCTGCCAGGTGGACCTGAATTTGAATCTCTCTTCTGTCATTTACTAATGGCCAGGGTTTTATTTCTGTGAGCCCTCGGGTTTCTTGGCTGAAAATACAGATAATCCTGATTCCTGTTGGTAAACTAGAGACGAGGCTTACCATTTGCCTGACACACAGTAAGTGCTCAATAAATGATAACCAATCCCCACCTCTACCTTTCCTCTCCTCCCACAAACACATTTATCTCCCACCTTCCTGACTCTACAACAGGGATATTTAATTTAATTTAATTTAATTTAATTTAACTTTCTGAGATAGATTTTTGCTCTTGTTGCCCAAGCTGGAGTGCAATGGCGTGATCTTGGTTCACTGCAACCTCCGTCCGGCTACCGGGTTCAAGTTATTCTCTTGCCTCAGCCTCCTGAGTAGCTGGGATTACAGGCATGCACCACCACGCCCAGCTAATTTTTTCTATTTTTCAGTAGAAACGGGGGTTTCACCATGTTAGCCAGGCTGGTCTCGAATTCCTGACCTCAGGTGATCTGCCCTCCTCGGCCTCCCAAAATGCTGGGATTACAGGCGTCAGCCACCACGGCCCGGCCAGGCAGGGTTTTTAGCCAGCACCATTTTGTCTCTCAAGGGACATTCTGCAACATCAGGAGACATTTTTGGCTGTGACAATTGGGGCTGCTCCTGGCATCTAGTAGGTAGAGGCCAGGGATGCGACAAAACATCTCACAATGCCCAGGACAGGCCCCGCCTCCACAACAAAGAATTATCTGGCCCCAGTTATAGATAGTGCTAAGGCTGCAAAACCCTGAGCTAGGGTAAGGATATTACTGGTGTGGAAACTCCAGGACCAAAGAGTGGAAACAGCAAAGAAAATACAGCAGCTCTCGAGAAGTGGAAACTGCAGCGTCCTAGAGTGCAGACGGTATGAGCTCAGTTCCCAATTCTGCCTTTTACTAGCAGTCACTTATCCTTGCTGATCCTCAGTTTTCTAATCTGGAAAAAATCAAGATGACAATCATGCTTACTCCATTGCAGAGTTTATACTCTGTAAACTATAAAAAGTTGAAAACGCATAAAAATAATAGCGAATGCTTTATTATTAGACTATCCGGGGGAAAGTAGATTAAGTCCGTATCAATAATGTGACTAATATGGTTACCACAGAAAACAACAGAACCATCTCTAAAGTCTAGTCAAACATTTCAACAAAAGTAATCGCTAACACTCATGGAGCATGCGCTGCAGGCTCGTCATGCCCCTTCTCTGTATTCTAAGTATCTTACATGTATTAATTCATCTGCTCCCCAGAGTGATCCAATCAGAGAGCTAGTCTTGGCCAGGCAGAGTGGCTCACACCTGTCATCCCAGCACTTTGGGAGGTTGAGGCGGGCGGATCACTTGAGGAGAAGAGTTCGAGACCAGCCTGGCCAACATGGTGAACCCCCATCTCTACTAAAAATACAAAAAAATTTGTGGTTGCGTGACCCTGTAATCCCAGCTACTCGGGAGGCTGAGGCAGGAGAATTGCTGGAACCTGGGAGGCGGAGGTTGCAGTGAGCCGATATCAAGCCACTGCACTCCAGGCTGGGCGACAGAGCAAAACTCTGTCTCAAAAAAAAAAAAAAAAAAAAAGCTAGTATTTCTTTTTGACAGGCAAGAAGTAACCAGAAGTATAGTTAGGTAACTTGTTGTTCAAGGCCATACAGTTGGTAAATAAAGAGCATGGATTTGAACTTAAATCGTCTTGAGTTCAAGGGAATGGGTCTGTCCCCCGTGTTGAGAGAAGACAATGACATCCCCTCTTAGGACTGTGCAGAACCCCTGTCCCAAGCAGCTGTCCCTGGCAGGAAGTTTTAGAGTATGCAGGGTATGTCTAAGTCAGACAGACGCACTGTTATGCCAGCATAAAGAACAAACGTAAAACTGGAAAACTCGAAAGAAGTTAAGGAGACAGAAATAATGCCCTTTTTTTTCTTTCCAGTCAGAGCAATAAAATAGGAAAGTCCCCCAGAAGCAAACACAGGAATTAGAAGGCACGCAAACACACCCACTAACCCCTCCTGCAGCTTCTCTGCCGAGAACCCGGCCCTCAGCAGGGAGAATCGCGGCAGCTAAGACCAAGATTCCAAAGGCCTCTGGAGGCAGTTCCAGGGCGTGTGGCTCAACACTGTCAGGAGCAGTCACTCAGGCCAAATGGAGACTGCACAGCCGCCAGCTCCAGGGCTCTTGGGGAGGCAGAGGAGGAGGGGACTCGGAGCCTCCAGCCCCTACGCAGGGTCTTCTTTCCTTACGTGAAGGCCACATGCACTCCATTAACCAATATGCATATGGCACAAGAATGAATCCAATATCCGGAATTGGCTGTGCAATAGCTTTTCTGTCACTGTCTACAGAATTTGCATGCCCCAAATGAGGGGCTGAATTACTCTCTTCCCAAGATGTCTAGGGGTTGGCGGGTGGGGGGTGGGAGGAGTGACTAGAAGTCGATGGTGAATATCCTTACTGCACCCTCTAGTTGGCTAATATGAAAACTGTATTACTGCAGGAGTAGAGCAGAAGACATCAGTTCAAAGGATGCACTTGATATTTCATTTGAAAAGATTCTCAAGTTCCTATATAGAACTGTTCAAATTACAGGGATACTACATTCTTGTTTTTTTTTCCTTTCAGAGCAGTGATTCCTAGATATGAGAAAGCTGAGCGTTTCAGAGTGCTTTAGCATTCCTTTTAAAAAACATGCTAAGAAAAACGTGAAAAAATAAATCAAAGGCATTTTCACCAACCTTCCAACTGGGAGCAGTCCCCAAGGTGCAGGTCTTTTTTGGATAGTCCTGAAACTTGTCCACCTTGATAGACAAAATGGCCGAGGCATATAGTTGGAAGTATGAACTCGGGAGTCGGCCTTCCTGGATTCAAACCCTAACTCTCCTACTTACTGGCTGTGTGACTTTCGGAAAGTCACTTAACCTCTCTGAGCCTCAATTTCTGCTTATATAAAATGATAGTATATTCTTCATTGCACCATTGTGAGCATTAAATAACATCATTGTAAAGTATTTTGCACAATGCCTGCTACATAATAGTGTTACACAAGCAGTTATCACAGTTATCATGACTGTATCATGCTTATGCTGATGACTCTCACTGCTATTCACCTTCCCTTCTTTCCCCTCTTGATTTGGTGACCTTCACTTCCATTTTCCCTCTCAAAATAATTTTCCCTTCTGATGTACCCAAGAGATCCTCTACAAGCTAATGTGAGGAAATCAAGTCACATCAGTTTTCCCTCCCTCAACTGTCCTTTCCTTCCCAGGCCCACGGGCATTAATCCAAAGTACTTCAAGGACTCTCACTCCTTGGGGGTTTTCCTGGCCGATCCCCAATCCAAGCTGCCTAGCCCCCTCAGAAATGGCTTCTTTAAACCCCTCTTTACCACAGCGATCTCTCATTCGAGAGCCTTCGTTTGCTGTTCCAAACCCAAAGGCCCAAACCATTGCATAGAGCGAAGTGGGTGGGGGAAGAGAAGGCAGTGATTACCTGCCAACAACATCCAGCAGCTGACAAATATTTATTGAGCATCTGCCAGGGATCAGACCCCTTGATACATGCTGGGTTATAAAGAAGTTAGAATACACTGTCCCCTGCCCACGAAAACAGACAACTGAAAAATGCCACACAGCAAACACGGCCCCAGCTAGAAAAAGGATCTGATGGGGGTCGGAGGCTGTCATGATTGGGGGTGTTACTAGCACACACACACAGATTTTGGCGGCCTTGCCTTTAAATACTCAGGGCTGAAAGAGTGTCCAGTACATAACAAAAGTTCAATGTTGGTTAAAAAAAAAAAAAAAGAATGAAAAAAATGAAATGTGCATACAAATCCTTATATGTGATGTCAAATAAATAACACTTTTAGCCAGTTAAGCAGAATCTGCCATCAGCACACATTATAGGGTGGTGGACACACACCATATCCCATTTGCTCCTTCCTGACAAAAGTGTGACGAGTGAGGATTATTATCACAATGTTTTTGTTTTTTGAAATGGAGTCTCGCTCTGTCGCCCAGGCTGGAATGCAGTGGTGTGATCTCGGCTCACTGCAGCCTCC
>CAUYLG010016676.1:0-50196 GCA_963573385.1 Cacajao melanocephalus | reverse complement strand
GCCTATAATCCCAGCACTTTGGAAGGCCGAGGTGGGTGGATCACCTGGTCAAGAGATCAAGACCATCCTGGTCAACATGGTGAAACCCCGTCTCTACTAAAAAAATACAAAAATTAGCTGGGCACGGTGGTGTGCGCCTGCAGTCCCAGCTACTCGGGAGGCTGAGGCAGGAGAATTGCTTGAACCCAGGAGGCAGAGGTTGCGGTGAGCCGAGATCGCGCCATTGCACTCCAGCCTGGGTAACAAGAGCGAAACTCCGTCTCAGGGAAAAAAAAAAAAAAAAAAAATCATTCCAGGTTCCTTTTATAAAGTAAGAACCCCTTTGATTAATGCAGATGGCCAGCTACAAAAGGAATGAAACACTGAGGCTACTGATTTTATTCTAGGTTTTGTTTTATTTGGGGGGTTGGACTGGAGACCAACCTATCATCTGGGAAGATCAGGCTTGGGCAGAGCTACACTGAGCTGGTAATATGAGGACTCCAAAGGAGAAGTGGTTACAGAAGGGAAAATTATCATAAGGATACAGCAGATTGTGGGGCATCATATTTTTGTACAATCTAGAGCAGAAGAAAAAGCAGGAAGAGATAGTGAGAAGGTGGTTCCACTGGAACACATATGTGGACAGACTCAGTGCAAATGCAGCCCTTCAGAATTGCCCCTCACGTTTGGTTACTTAAACTAACTTATAAGGAGGAAAAAGGTAAGTTTTCTTCCATGCTATAAGCACAGACCATTCTAACCTTCCTCGTCTGGTATCACAGGATAGGGACCAAGAACACAGGAAAGATAGAGAATGAGCTGGACTCATCCTCATCCCCACTAAAGAGGAAACATAGCTGACCCCAAACCTCTAAGAAAGCTGAACTGGAATGAGTCAGTGATTTCACTCCAGCATAGAGAGAGGAGAAGAGACCAGAAGGAAAAGAAAGAGAGAAGAGGAGATCGAGAATGAAGGGAAGAGGGATCTCCCACCATCCCAGACCTAAGCAACAGACCAGGTGGAGTTTTCTTCTCCTGTTTCTTTGGATGCCCCTACCCCTAAACATTTTTCATATTACCCTTTCCAGAATCCGGAATGAAAACTCTACCCATAAAACAGCTCATCCACCCACTCCTTCCCACCAACCACCACAATGGGACTCTCTCTGCTCTTAGATCACCCACCTATATTAAAAAATATCAATCACTATATTTCCCATAGACAGGGAAGTAAATAAGATCTAGACCCTAGAGACAAAGAAGAAAGAATGGAATTGCTGAGAGAAAGAACAAAGAGCAAAGTGCGTAAAGTTCACTGTTGAGGTTTATAAAACATTTTTAAGACCGACATCTGACCTCTGAAGGCTCTGGAATCTCTTTTTCAGGTGTATTTCCCTTTTTCAGGTTTATTTCTTCAGGGGCTGAAGAAGTAAGAGGGAAAAAGTCCAAACATCAGTTTTGGGGTTTAGGTCTGTTTGACAATATTGCTCCAAGTAAAATTTCACTTTAATATCAATTGAGTGTTAAGATTTATCAGTAGTGCTAAAAGGTCCCTATTCCTTGGCTTATTCTAGAACAGCCATAAATGTAGAGATTATGGATAGGTGAGTGGGTGGACGGGTAAGTGGGGTATAGGTGGATAAGTGGATGGATGGATGGATAATAGAAAGATGGATGGGTGGATGGAGAAATGAACAGGTAAATGGATGTAGGTGTAGGTGAATAAAAGGATGGATAGATGGGTGGCTAAATGGGTGGATCTCCATATCACAAAGGAAAATTTATTCTTTGCTTTCAGACAGTATATATTTAAACAGTGGTCATTAGGAGTTGGCATATGGCATTGGAAATGGTACCATAACTAATTTAGCTTTCCATGTGACTAAAGTATATTTAGTCAGACCCACCAAACTCATATAAAGACTGCTTTCTCATCAAGCCACATTTTTCAGCCATTCTTTGATTTTCTTTGCACTCCATCCCTCAGATATCTCATTTTCTCTCACAGCAAATATCATACCTACTAGAAGAGGATTCCAGCATCCCCACCCCCAGCTCTGACCTCTGTCTTGACCTCCTATTCTGACCTCCTATCTTCTCTCCTGAAGTCTCCTTTGTGTTCATCTGGATGCCCCAGTATCACTTCAATCCCAACATGCCTATACAATTGTTGACATCTCCCTTCCCCATATCAAGCCTGGTCCCTTATCTAAATCCTGCATTTCTAAAGACATAATATCTCCATTCTCCAAAGTTTTAATAATAAACCTAAAATCAGTTTTTATTATTTCTTCCTTCCATGTGTGATCAATCACTGTCATTTTATCTCACTATTACAAAAGCCTTTCGAAAATGCTCCAACCTCTGATTTCTCCTCTTTACAATCAGTGCTATGCACGTACTTATTCATTCATTTATTCATTAATGCTACTCAAAGTATTCATGCTTCTATATGCTGGGTGCTGAGCTCTACACTAGGGATTCAGAGATTAATAAAACACAATCGAGACCTGACTTATCTCAAAATCTCAGTAAATACTTTATAAAATAATACATTGACTATATTTGTCTCCTTCTCAAAACTTTTGGCAGGTCCTTTATTGTCTGGGGTCTATAATCATTGCCAAAAACTGGTTATATTCTTGATCTTGGAGGCTGAGTTTTGGTGCAAACTGAATTTAGTGCTTATAGAATAACTACTTTGAGTTACAATCCGCCATATCAGAGCCTGGGCCCATACCTATATATTCTCTTCGCAGAGTTACGATGCTGAGACTTGGGCTGCTAACTAGGAGCTCAACGAAATAGCAGAATTGGCTAAAATTAAAATATTGGTGATAAATCAGGTAGTCATCTGGAGCTAGGAATGCTGATGCTGAAAGAGCATAAAAAAGAATACCAATAATAATAGTAAAAACAGTCTCTTAAAATACAAGAAATCAAGAAGCACAACACCAAGTTACCAGTGCTGACACTTCTAAACCACACTGGGAACAGACCCTAAAAGTATCAGAATGGCTCCTGGGAGGACCTCCATGATCTATCCTGTTTAGCATTCCCTCTGATGGGGGCCCCAAAGGAAAAATCTCAATAACAACAATATTAATGATTTAAAAAAGAAGAAAGGGATATAAGGAAGAAAAAGAAAAGAAGGAAGATGGGGAGCGGGGAAGTTGACAATATACGAAGTCTCAGTAAACTACAGAGATAAACTGGGTCTTTTCAGATTAAGAAGAATTTCTATCTCTAAAAAATATTACCCTCTCCCTGTCATTCTGATACTCAAATCCCAGAAATCTTCACTCTAAGGTCTATAGAGGGAAGGGAAAACAAAAGGAGATGTAATAGAGAACGTGAGCCTGATAAGCTGAAGCTCCCTTCCCTCAATCATGGATTTCTAGCTGGGTTAGGGACTTTGGGACAGGAAATTCTCTGAAGGCTGTGATTTATCCACAGAAAGCAGAAAGTGAGGTGGGTAGAAGCTGGCTCCAACAAATAGAAAATCTATTGATGGGCAGCACACACTGAGTGTATGCCCTTCCTGAACAGAGCACAGAGGCCAGGCCCAGATAGGAATCATTGTGAGTGATTTCAGTCATGAAAACCCAGAATGTTAAAACCAGAACGTATCTTCACATTCTATCTCAGGAACCAGAAGCTGACAGATGCAGACGAGCAAGGACTGGAGCCTGATGGGCTGCCTAAAACTCCAGGAACAGTCATTTCACTTTTTCTCACCCCTTACTGTCTTCTAAAAAGAAATTAATCTAACAGATTAATTTACTTCATAGGCTTTAAAATTCAAACAGAGCCAAAAGGGTGGGTTTGTTGGCCCTTTATCTCTTTCAGAGACAATCACATGCTGCTAAATTTTTAACCCCTGGTCTTGGGAGAGAATGAAGACTCTCACTAACGAATGATATGGCTTCTGAGTACCTGAGGAGAAGAAAGGGCAGGAATAGAAGTGGATAGGTGCCCAAGGCTATTGGCTTTAGAGGGAAGTTTGAATCTCAACTCTGCCACATGCTTAGCTGCTTGATCTTTCTGATTCTCTTTTGTAAGCTGGGACTCACCTACCTTGCAGAACTGTTATGAGGATTGACCAAAACAGTGTACCTGGGACAAGTATTGCTTCTCTTTCCATTCCTTTCCCTACTAGATTTCATATTTCTCCTTAAACCAGCTCTAGGACAACATTCTAACTACCCTACTCTACTTCATTGCGGCCACCTTTTTGCCTGTCGAATGTTGACCAGCTCTGTCCAATGACAGTGAAGGAGACAGATTTGGATTTACTTTTCCTTCCCAGCTGCAATTCTTGGGGAATTTTAAGGGTTGTGGAGGAAAGGCTCTGTATCATCTGAGTCAATAATGGAACCAGTGATAGAGGGTTCTGCAGCCAACAGTCTACCACTTTGGTTATTAGTCCTTGCTGCTGGAAGGTGCTTCTCCCCTCAACCCAACACTCTATTCTTGGACATACCTTAACCACTGTCCAGGAAACCTGAGGTCTGGTCTACACTCTTGTCATTTACCCACTAGATTATCATGGGCAGCTAATTTATCCTCTTAGAACTTCATTTTCCAATGTGTAGACATGCTTTGGATAATAAACATGCTTGACCCATCACAGAAAGTAGTCATAAAGATCACAACAGATTTACAAGCTAAAAATGCTTTACAAGTATAAGACCTTATTAATGTTATTTGTATCTGGATAGCTTCAAGGAATTAATGGAAAGTATTTGAGAGGAAGGTGCCAACCTCAAGAAGTGGCTGCCCTTATTAACTGAAAGAACAGAAAGAAAGGAGGGAAGGAAGAAGGAAGCAAAGAAGAAAGCAGAAAGCAAGAAGGGAGGAAGGGAGGAAGGGAGGGAGGGAGGAGGGATGGAGGGGAGGGGAGGGAGGGAGGGAGGGAGGGATGGAGGGGAGGGACGCAGGCAGGCAGGCAGACTAGGCAAATTCTACCCCACGTGCTGACAAGCTGCTCTGCTTCTATATGTGCTTGGAAGAGTTGGGAGGATCAGAGAAAATTTGTATATTTACAAGCTAAGCAAAGAGAAAAACGCCATCATAAAAATTGAGGGAGAGGGAGGGATAGATAATACAATAAAAAAAATTCAGAGTGTCCTATAACTGTGGAAACAATAACAATGCTAAAACAGAAATCGCTTATTAAGTTAAAACAACAGTAAATCTGTCAGAACAGCCCATAGAAACTCTCATCTTATGATAGTAAAAAGCCTCTACCAGGCCTATTGTCTTATACTTTCATTAAACTACAGTTTTATAAGCTAAATTATTGCCAGTTCTTGCTCAATTCCCAGAATGAAATCTAGTTAAACTCTTAATTTGGGAGATATATCTTTTGCCATTGACAGGGACTAACAGACAGTTCCCAAAGCCTAGCTTGACGAGGCATAGAAGCGCTGAGCCCAACAATTTGGGTTTGGGATGTTATCCAGATGTGACTGGTTGTGACTGCACAGAGGGGACTGTCCAGGCCACTCTCTGAGACTCCCCAGGCACTTTCTGACAAAGCCGGAGTGGAACAAGGAAGCTGATGTTTCCCTCCTTCAGCTAAGAGGGACTTCACAACTCAGGGGAAGGAAAGTTCAAAGCAGTCAACTCTACTCCCTCATTAGCAAACTAGGTCTGTAGTCCTTGCAAGTCTCCACACCCACCCACCACCGTATGTACCAAGCAGCCGGTAGCTGAGGAATGCGAGCATGCTCTTGATGGTTCAGCACTGGTTCTAAACCACTTACCTTACCCAATCCCTGGATTAATTTCCTCCCAATTCTCTTTGCTTCTAAAGAGATTGATTTCTTGCTTTGTCTGTTTCCAATTTTTACTAACTACATCATGGTTCTCCACTACCATATCCTGAGGTTCTCCTTCCAGCAAGCCTGCCTGCAGCTGCCAGCTTCCCAAGCCAATGCAACCCCAGGGGCCTCTGTTGGGCTCTGTTTTCTGAGAGACCAGTCCTCCCCCTCCTAGGATCATGAAGGTCAATAAGCATGGACTTGACATTGACTGCTGCACACAGAACTATTAATGGACAGGGATGCTGGCACTGGAAGGTACACATGCTGCCTCAGGCCCTTAGTTTAATGAAGAATTAGGTATTGGGTAAGTGAACATAAAGGAGTGCAATTTGGATGAAGTTATCTAAGCACCTGTTTGGCTATGACTGCCTGGATTTTCTCTAGTGTCTGGCGGACAAGCATTTTTGTGGCAGTATCTCAGAAAAGCATTCCTGTTGTCAGTGCCACCTACATATCCAGTTTTATAAATGAAATTATTTCTACTACTTGAAAACTGCCATACCTAAAGACTCCATAGAGCCATGTTAGTTTTTATACTGCTTAGCACCCCCACACAATAGCCACCCACCTGTCTTCCACTCATTCAAACCCCAGCCCACTCCGACCTCCCCCAGCCCCCTACCTCACCCACATACACAAACCAAATAAATATTCTTCCCAGGCTCCATCTCCCCAACTGCAGGCCTGATTCAAGCTTTTCCCTCTACCTGAAATGATCTCTTGCACAAAGCAAACTTCTCCCAGCCTTCACAACCTTGATCAAGTCTCACCTCTTCCATGCAGCCTGCCTTGGTTCCACCATGTTTGAAGCAATCTCACATCCTTGGTATGCCAAGGCACTATGCTTCTAGTCCCATTAAAGCATTTATCCTTGTCTACCTAGTATAAAAGGGGGAATTACTGAGAAAGAAACTGGTATGAACATCGTTTTCCCTATATCCACCTGAGAATAAGGGAGCTAACAATGTTTTCTTTCCAAGATCCAGGCTGATTTTTACAAACACCGACATGCGCGTGTGCACGCATGTACACACACACACACACACACACACACACACACAGATTCAGGAGGGAAGGGATTTAAGTTTCAGGCCCATTAAGGAAGACCGAGGTCAGGTGGCTGCAGGAGAAGCATGGACATGAGTGCTGTGAAGAGAAAGGGAGAAGCCAACAGAGGTGAGGGGAGTTGAAGTTTCTTTCGAGACAGAGGTTAAGGCAAGATTCTAGTGCCCTCACTCAGAGGCAGTACCCTGGGTGGGTGGGATAGGAGACTGGGGGCTGTTGGATGGCAGTCTGCAGTCACTGGGGGAGGCATAAGAGGCGCATCTCTGTGACTTGCCCCAGAGCATCATGACTGGGAGACAGAGGGACAGGATCACTCTCTACATGGCCACTGTGTAGACAAGAAGGCAAATGTGAAAATGAAAACACCATGGACCAAGAATCTGGCTCCTCCCCAGTTTGGGGAACCAGGTAAGCCCCGGACTCTTCTATGATCTCACAGAGTCAGGGAGGAAATCTTAATCATGACTAAGATTTAATTTCCCGTCAAGCAGGTAGATGGAGACTCATAGCAGATACACTTTGATCTATTAAAGAATTATGGCATGGATTGTATGAAAAATTCAACCCTGCTACATTGGTGTTCAATCACTCATGGGTGTGTTTGCCTTTCCCACTGGATTGGAAACCCCTGGAATCAATAGTGTTCTCCTCCCTCATCTGATGCTTCCCTACCCGGCCTCAAGTTTTCCTAGTCTACATTATTGAAAGCAGTCCCCCTCACCCCAGGTCACAAAATAAAAACTAAAGGAAATGGTGCAATTCCACTGGTTGCAAGCCACAACCAGAAAAGGCAAGTGGGGAGGTCATCTTCCATAAATCCCCAATTCTGCTGGAAAAGCAGACAAAGGCAGCTGGGGAGCCAGGCTGCTGCTTTGTTTTTGCAACTCTTTCCATTGCAGTGCCCTTTATATATGCAACCCGGGTGAAATGCATCATAAAAGGTGACATTTTATCACAGCAGTTTGTAAATTTTACAGAAGCAGGCTCCCTGTAAATCACCCAGCTTATTCCCTCGCTGACTTTATTACAGCAAATCCAGTCATGGATAAACTGTATGCCAGTTTACTTGAAATTTATCTTTTTTATTCAAGCTGAACTGAGCCCTTTTAATATTCTTCTCTCTTCTAATGATAAGGCATAATGATAACCTTATTTTCTATTCAGACAGCTTTAAGGACTCTCATTTCTCTAGAAATGCAGTTCCTATTCAGGGCCTCTTTTCTCCCAGAGCCATTTAAAACTGGTTTGTTATGTCAGAAAACGAGCGTACCTCCCTGCACCAAGTCTTTTAACTCTCTAGAACTTAACAATTATTTTTACTCCTCATTTTCCTACAGTCTTCTCTTTCATGGTATCAGCTTTTTCCCTCCTACAACAGCTGTGCCCACCTAGCCAATTCCCAGAGTCCCCTCCTCCAGATCAGCCATTTAGGGATCAACAGCTATATGAAATTCCTCACCCACCCACCCCGGTGTACTGCCCAATACATATGGCTATTGAGCACTCAAAATGTGACTAGTTCAAATTGAGATGTAACGTATGCACAAAATATACCCTAGATCATGAAGATTTTTATATCAATTACATGTCAACGTAATAATAATTTAGATTAAAGAATAATTTGGTTAAAAAACATACTAAAATTAATTGTACCTGTTTCTTTTTACTTTTCAATGTGGCTACTAGAAAACTTAAAAATGATATTTGTGACTTGTATCGTAGACTATTGGACTGTGCCACTCTGGGCACATCCTATTACCTTGCTACATGAAGACTCACTTTCTCCAAGAAGGTTTCTCTGACCTCTCTCATCACAATATTCTCTTCCTCCTTAGGCTTCCATTTCACTTACGGTGAAATCTCGCAGTTTAGCAGGTGACGGTTACTTTTGCCATCCACCCCCCACAGGTTTCTCTGTATAGACACATGAGAGTGGGGAGAGTATTTTATAGTGACTTGAATTCCCCTTAGCACTTTTGATAGTTCTTGGTGCACAGTGAGGTGCTCAGAAGAAGGGTGGATGAATGGGTGTGAAAGAAACAGACAATTCTTGAACCTCACGGGCAGAGCGCCAGGACCTGCTGATCAGAATCACAGCTATCTAGTAGATGATAGTCTTCTTGAAATGAGGATACCTCTTCTGATGTCTTCATACCCCTATGCGGCCTGAGTGCTACAAACAAATTAGTGTTTGAGTGTGTATTAAATTGACTGAGGTCCTATTGTACCAGGGGACAAGACAAGGGGTTTTCATCAGCCCAATGAAGGAAGAGCAGACCCAGAAATGGGCTCCCTGATGGGTAGCAGCCAGAGCCACAGATTAGCTCCTTGACTAATATTACAATTGCTGTCTCCCTGCTCTAGACCATTATGTAAGCCTCCCACCTGAAACTACATTCCTAGAATGTAATGCTTTGATCACCTCTTTGCCTCATTCAAGAATCTGCTTCAGATCCTTTTTGCTATGGGACAGTGTCTGAGTCCTTCATTTTTTTTTTAACCTTTATTTTAGGATTGGGGAAACGTGAAGGTTTGTTACATAGGTAAACACTTGTCATGGGGGATTGTTGTACGTATTATTTCATCACTCAGTACCCAATAGATATCTTCTCCTCCTCTCCCTCCTCCCACCCTTTCCACTCAAGTAGACCCCAGCATCTGTTGTTTGCTTCTTTATATTATACCAGGAGACTTGCGGCTAAGTATAAGCACCTCCAGCTTCATCCATGTTCTTGCAAAAGACATGACCTCATTCATTTTTATGGCTATATAGTATTCCATGGTGTATATATGTACCACATTTTCTTTATCTAGTCTGTCATTGATGGGAATTTAAATTGATTGCATGACTTTCCTATTGCAAATAGTGCTGCAATGAACATTCGCAGGCATGTGTCTTTATGGTAAAATGCTTTATATTCTTCTGGGTATATACCCAGTAATGGGATTTCTGGGTCGAATGCTAGTTCTCCTTTTAGCTCTTTGAGGAATTGCCATACTGCTTTCCACAATGTTTAATTTATACTCTCACCAATAGTGTGTAAGTGCTCCCTTTTCTCTACAAACTTGCCAGCATCTGTCTTTTTTTGACTTTTTAAAATAGCCTTTCTGACTAGTGTGAAATAATATCTCATTGTGGTTTGGATTTGCATTTCTCTAATGATCAGGATATGAAGCTTTTTTTCATGTGACTGTTGGCCACACATATGTCTCCTTTTAAGAAGTGTCTGTTCCTGTCCTTTACCCACTTTTTAATGGGGTTTTCTCTTGTAAATTTATTTAAGTTCCTTATAGATGCTGGAGATTAGACTTTTGTCAGATGCAGACTTTGAAAATATTTTCTCTCATTCCATAGGTCGTCTGTTTACACTCTTGATAGTTTCTGTTCTGAGTCCTTTAATGTGCCAATCTGCCTCCCTACCCTCATCTCGTACTCCACAGGACATTCCTTCCAATTAGTCTCCCATCTGTTCTACAGATAGCTCCGGATATGTGTCCAGGAAGATCCTCCTTCCTGTATCAGCCTCTCCTTTCCTCTCTGCCCACCTGACCTCTACCTGTGCTAAAGACTTGGTTGAAACCAAGCTGGTGAGCTTCTCCGTGAATCCTCCCAACTCCTCCAGCCCACTCCAATCCTCCCATCCCTGAGCACCTAAAATCCCATTTGTAGTCACTGCCAAGTTCAATGTACTGACATTGTGTTTTTCCAGCCAGATGACAAGCCACTTATCTGCAGGAACCATAGCTCATAAACTCTTGCAGAGTGCTAGACATATTGTAATGCTGAGTCAACTTAAGCCAAATTGAATTAAGCCAGTTAAAACAGTACTACTCTGAAAATGATGATATCTAGTGTCACCACATGACTGGTAAGGAAGAAGGTAAGTCCTCAAAGTGGGCACAAATAACTGCAGCAACCTTGAAAGGAAGAAAGGAAGAAAGGAAGACCCTCTGTCTTGCATCCGAGGATGAAATAAGCGTGGGCTAAACAAGGAGCCACGCTTTATAGGATGTGGTGATTTTGAGGTTAGGATGTGTTTTTTTAAGGCCAAGCAAACCCAACTGAGTCTTAGGAAATTAAACCTGTGAGGAGTCAAATAAATTACCTAATCCAACTCCTCATGTTATAGGAGTGAGAACAGTGTCTTAAGAAAGGGGAAATGATCTGCCCAGGGCACCAGGAATAAGTGGTGACAAGGTTCAGCTTTGATTGCCAGCCTGGTATGAGGGTGTTTTTCCTTCTACGCACAAGGTTCCCAAACCTTGATCAAAGAACAAGCTGTATCAATACCACCTAGAAAGCTTTTCTAAAAATAAACACTGTAGGTGCCCATTTACAGAAATTTAGAATCAACAGGGTGACGCTGGAAATCTGCATTTTTATAAAGCTTCCCGAGTGGCTCTGACACATTTCTAGGTAGAGTCAGTGGCTACCACACTGTTCTTGGTGGGACCTCCATGGAGTTGATGGCCCAGGGTGTTGATGCCCTTTTAGGGATCCCCTGGTGTATGAAAGGGAGAATCAGAAGATGAGCACATGAAATAATCTCCTTCCCATGGCTTACTGGCCAGACTCTGCCCTGCTGAGATCACACAGAGACTGCGGTGTGGTCAGGGGATGGTATGATTGGGAGAAGGAGTAGAGATGGAAGGAGGCCAAGGGAGAGGGGTGGTACTTCTGTCCAACCCCAAGAGGTTCTTATTTCCTGATATTCACTGCCCACCTGTATATGCCATTTGGTTAAAAGCTAAACAACCCAGCCAGGTGCAGTGGCTCACATCTGGAAACTCTGCACTTTGGGAGGCCAAAGCAGGCAGATCACTTGAGGTCAGGAATTCAAGACCAGCCTGGCCAACATGGTGAAACCCTGTCTCTACTAAAAATATAAAAATTAGCCGGGTGTGATGGAGGGCACCTGTAATTCCACCTACTGGGGAGGCTGAGGCAGGAGAATGGCTTTAAGCCAGGAGGCGGAGGTTACAGTGAGCCAAGACAGGGACACTGAACTCTAGCCTGGGCAACAGAGCGAGACTCCATCTCAAAACAGAAAAGCTAAACAACCCAATCAAGACAGTAATGAGTAAAATATTGAGAAAAGACTTTAAAAGGTATTACGTTCTGAAAATTACAGAGGATTAAGTTGTCTGGATAATTTGGAGAAAATTACAAAGTAGGTGAAAATCTCTGTGAACCTTCAGGCATGCTTCCATGTATCAGATATCTTGCCTTCCAAGGGGCCTCTCAGCAACTAGAGCCAAGTTGATCACATACACACCCTTGACTGCCTACTCCACAGTGTACCTCAGCTGAAAGCACTGCCTGGTTAGTTGAAGTCCATGGTCTCCTAGAGTGTTAGTTCAAGTTCTTAGTCAGAGACCTGAAACACCAGGCTTGAACTTAGTGGTATGGGCAGACTAGGGATTTGTAATGAAGGGCAATGAATGTCAATCCCAGCTCTCTAGCTTGTTTCACACAGTCATTTATCCTGTCTAAAATCAATTTTTACAGCCACAAAACGGAAAAAAAAAAAAAACTTCTACCTCTCATGTGAAGATTAAGTAACGTAATATGCTCAGAAAACATCCGTTCTTTTTCTGGATTCTAATTCTATGGAAATATCATTTGCAGAGGTTCCCATGCATGCACACATATCCACACACATCTTGATCACTAAAAATTATCTAGACCCTGCTTCTTAAAGAGGAATCTGTGGGCCAGCAGCATAAGCATTCCTTGGGAGCTTGTCAGGAATACAAATTCTCAGGTCTCCTTCTCAGACCTACTGAATCAGGGTCCCAGAGAAGCCATTCTCTAGAAGTCTGATTAAAGCTGGAGGTGTGACATAAGTAAAGATTCTGGGGGCATGTTTTAATCCTGGACTTGGAGAACCAGAATAGTACCCACAGCCCTGGCCTTCTCAGAATCCTGTTTCGATCTAAGGAGGCTTTGAGGAGTTGAGTCACTAGGCTATCCAGGACCCAGACCAGTGTGATCCACCCTATCCTCAATTGTAATCTGACCTTAAAATAGGTGAGTTCTGGACCTCAGGGATGCTAGTTTCCTTGTACAGAAATCAGATCACATTCTCTTCTTGGCAGAGGATGGACTTCAAATTTTAACATAAGTTCAAATAGGAAGATGTACTTAGCCTACTACTGGAAAGAATGGATGTCTGATTGATGATAAACCATAGTTCTTGAAATATGGGGAAGATTCAGAAAGGGAGAAAGGAGATGAGGGAGGACACTCCAGGAGTAGGAGAAAGAGTGAGCAAAGGCCATGAAGGGAAACTGTATAATGAGAAAAAGGCAGCAACGAGAAAACCAGTTATGTCCAAGTGGAGGATTAGGAATGGAGAGCTGTAGAAAAGGGACAAGAAGTGAAGGGCCTTGAACACCAAGCTCGGAAGTTTAGAGTTTATCCTGTAAGTCATGAGGGGTCTCAAATGTTTACATGCTTTTGGTTTGTGATTATTTATTTGTTTATGGAAAAGATGTTGCCCACGTGTATGTTGGAAAATAATCCTCCATGAGTCTGGCTTGTCTGCAAATCCCAAGCTATCTCTTCCAAGAATAGCAAACAACCTTGGAAACTAGAGACGATATATTTCTTCAGGTCAGAGGAAGGAATTGTCTCCTGACCAACGTAGTAAAGCTTAAAGACCCTTCCCCAGAGATATTCCAGAGTAGTAAAGATAAAGACTTCTCTTGACTTACTTCTTAAAGATAAGGTCTTTACTAAGAAATAAATGATGGGCACGTTGCCAACTCAGAAACAAAGGATGGGCAGGTTGTCAACACCCAAGTATAAGATTAGAACTTCCTAATTTGGGGGTTCCTCTCCTGTAATGCACCCCACTGCATATATAGCTACAGTCTGGTCTTCATCATGTCACCTGTGGATATGGGGCTTGGAGAACTAGTGCTAAGAAATTACCTTGGCCACAGCTTTTGCTGTACATATGACTCTTTTTCTCTAACTCAGAGATCTTCTGCAGTGTGTGTGTGTGTGTGTGTGTGTGTGTGTGTGTGTGTGTGTACAACACACTGTGGCTGGCTAACTTGTTAGTTTGCATGTAGAGTAAAATCCCAGACCCTTCGCAGTTTCTGATTTAACAATATAGTGGGCTTAAAATAATTAAACAAAAAACACAATGTCGTTGACCCAGAGTAGAAAAAATATATAATGTCACTGTTCAGCAAACCAAATATGAAAAGATTTAACGCTCTTTTACAGGCAGTGACTAAACTCCCTGGCCTTTGTTCTCATCTGGCCAAAAAACCTTCTTATTAAGGGCTGAAAAACTTCTTACTACCCTAGCACAAGTCTAAGCACTCCAGCTCTGTGCAGAGATAGAAGCCCAACAGACTTTGTCAGTATGAGGAAAGTGGCAAGAATTTTTTAAAGTGTGAGTTAGATTTAGTATGACATGGAACAGTGGGAATGGGCATTAAGATAACTCGAACTTCAGAGATGCAGTCCATTTAGAAATGCAGTCTTAACTTAAAGAATTCAATGAGAAGATGCTGAAAAGTCTCCTTAATTAATAATAAAGTCCGTCATTCAATAAAGAAACCATTCTAAGGCAATTCAGGGTGGAATGTGAACTGCAATGAACATAGACAAGAAATTAAAAAGCAAAGTGTTGAAAGAAGAGAAGCTGAATAGAAACCAGGAATGGCTAGCATTTTTCCAATTCTTATTAAGGAGAGATGAGGTCATAAAAAATCATACTATATAATGATTGTAGCTCTGCCTATAAGTTATATTTAAGATAACTCCCCTGTAAGTTATATATCCACTCCATAGTGTGGGCTTAGTCATCCAAAATGAATCTTTTTATTATCTCTAACAAATTCTGAGGGAAAAGTACTCTCTACCTATTGTAAGAAAAAGTTCCTGAGGCACACTGGCAGACCTAACCATCTCAGGAGTTACCACTGAACTAATCACATGAAGTCATAGTGTTACAAGAACATGATACTGTACTTACAGCCCATCATTCTGGATCTGCCACTCAGCCTGCTCTATCCAAAGCCACAAAGCCACCTCCCTCCATAGGATAAAAAAACTACCTGACAGAGTCTCCTTCACAACCCTAACCACCTCTCCCCCTCCATTCTCATCTCAAATCCTCATAGTACCACCACCGCATAAGCCCACACACACGGCAGAAAGCAGGGCCAGTTCACCACATGCTTTTCATCTTCTTCCCAAGTTTTCATAATTCCCCCAGGAAAGCTTTGTATTCGCTCACCAAATGTAATGCCTGCCTCCTCCCACCTTTTAGGAAAGGGAACTACTGAAAAGCATCAACATTCAGATCTTCTCTAGAGAAAATGTCAATATGAGAAAAAGTCTGCTGGTCCTCCTAGAGATATTCCAGTGAGGGCAGATGGTGTCCCCAGCTCCACTCAGTTCCCAAGAACAGCACCAGCCATGTGTAACAAGGGTGACTGGAAAGGGCTCTTGATTGGGAATCAAAAGAATTGCATTCTAAAATGGCCCTGCTGCGAACTAACTTTCAATCTTTGGCAAGCCATTTGACTTCTCTGGGCCTCAGTTCCAACTGCACAGTAAGGATATTTTGTCAAGACCCCTGACAGCTTTACAGAGCTACACTTGCATGAGTAAGAGGATTAAGTAATTTATTTAACGAAAATGGAAAGGCACCAAAAAGATACCCACTGTCCCCAAATCATAATAGAATATTAAACCTAACACAAATATAGTACTGTATGATTTTCTTTTCCCTTTCTCATACCCTTTGTCCATTTGATACTCACAACTAAACAAACTAAAGGAACCACTTTTTAGGTACACATATTCCAAGTGAGAAAAAAAACAAAACAAACAAACAAAAAAAACCAGAAAAATCACAACGCTTGTCAATGGCAGAACTGGCATCAAAATTAAGTATGTGAACTCCCAGCTCAGGACACTTTCTCCACATCACAGGGGCTGCTCTCAAGTTCTAAGGAAGGGGAGCAGTAGAGGCCATATCATTTTGCCTCAATGTGCCTCAAATATGAGCCATTCTTTATGGTTTTCTACTCCACCAATATGGCAGCTGCTCACAGCTCTTAGCCTATTCACAGGACAGTGAGACATGCTCTTTTTTCTAATGAAAAGGAAGCAAAAGATTCACACTGATGCATTCTGGATGCTATCTTAAGGACCATTCTTGCAAATCCATTTGTATAACTGGAGGACTCACAAATATGAAGAATTTCTAACATCTTGAAACCCCTACAATGAATTTGTCAAAAAAGAAAGATTATTTACATTTAAAGTACACAAAAATTAGTCAATATAATTCCAAATACTGATGACATAACTTCAGCTCCACTCATGAAATGCTATATCTGGATTTCCATTTTCAGAACTCAAATCACTCTTTCTAAGATCACCATGTTCTATTTTACATGCTCTAAAATGAAATCAGGAATTCTTTCATGTTTCAAACCCCCTAATTGATTCTTTTAGTCATATGCTACTTTTTTAAAAAAAGCATAAAAGAAATTTATTTTAACTCTGTGACCAAAGTTTGATTTGAAAAACAATACAAAGCTATTTTACCAAATGGGGTGGGGGGAAGTGCTGTTAGTAATTTACAGGAATAAAACCCATTCAACTGTAAGGTGAATTGGACTTCTTAAATGATCTACATAGATTTGGTACAATTTTTGACAAAGTAGAATAAAAACTCTAAAATGGTACTACATTTTCAAGTCTCTAATTACATGATGTAGTTACCTAATTACACATTGTTAGTACCCGATTATATAGATCTACACTAATTTTGTAATTGTGCTTAATTACATTAATTAAGTCAGTAACCCACAAAAAAAAATACAAAGAATTCTTATGAAGAAAATCCGTAGTAAACTGGATTATATTCAATACTTATCAAGAAATAACCTTTCAAAGCAAAAATATTTCACACATTTTGTCACACTCACAACTTCTTAACCTGAAACTATTGCCTAAGTATGACTCTACATGATCCATTATCAGTGTAGACTGAGTCACAGGACGAGAGAAACTGACTTAGAGCAATAAAAGGAAACTTTGAGATCTACTCTCTCTCTTCATAATGAGTGAAATTGAGCCCCTAAAGGCTATCTGACCTGTCCAAATTTGTACGACTAGTGAATGGTGGTACTGGAGTAGGAGCTCCATTTTCTAAACTCCCAATCCATTGTCCTTTACCTACATCAAGTCTTCATGCAGGAAGCCAAGGATGCCTCAGAGACAAGGGCCATTAAAGATATTAATCTGAATGTAACAGGTCTAAGATCCTGCTTTCTCTGTTTAACTTGGTGTTATCTATCTGGAACTGCGTTTAAGAGCCCAAATTCCAAACAGCCTTAACTAGATAGGGATTTTTTATTTTCTTCAGGTAACATAAGGGCAGAGGAGACAGATGAGAGCTCCACAAAGGTTATCTAGGACCTGGGCACTTCCAGCTTTCTGCCCTGCCATTCTTAGGATACAAACCTTATCCTCATTCTTAGAATGGCTGCAAGATCTCCATCCATGATGTCTGCATTCCAGATGGCAGGAAGAAGTAAAGGGATGGTGCTTAAATTAAGAAAGTAGAGTTTTCCTAGAAATCCTCAGCGTAGTTCCCATTTGCAGATTTCCCATACTACTAGCTGCAAGCTAGGCTGGGATATCAAGTTCTTTAGCTAGACACATGCCACTGAGCACAAACTGATGTTCTGTTAGTAAAAAAGAAAGAGAGAATAAGTATTTCCAGGAAACCAACAGTGTCTGCCACAGCTAGTCTGTCCTTAGGGGTGTCAGAGATAAAGACAGGAAATAAGGAGGTGCTGGGCAGATCATCTGAGGTCAGGAGTTCGAGACGAGACTGGCCAACATGGTGAAACACTGTCTCTACTAAAAATACAAAAATTAGCCAGGTGTGGTGGTAGGCACCTGTAATCCCAGCTACTCAGGAGTCTGAGGCAGGAGAATGGCTTGAACCTGGTAGGCAGAGGTTGCAGTGAGCTGAGATCGTACCACTGTACTCCCGCTTGGGCGACAGAGCAAGACTCCGTCTCAAAAAAAAAAAAAAAAAAAAAAGAGGTGCCAGCCATGGCATAATGGAAGATACCTTGTTGGGAATCAGACAAGCTGGTCCTCAATTTCCTCACCTAAAAAATAAAACAGTTGGACAAGAGGAGTTATACCCAAACTTTTTAAGCAAGAGAACACATCTTTCTATAAAATAGATCAAAGCGGAGCTGCTTCTCTCTTGCTGAAGCTGGGTGGGGAAGCAGACAGGATGGCTGGGGTGGACACTGCCATGTGCTACTCAGATCCCCTCTTAAGGGAGGACTTATTGCCACAGCTGCTGGGGCTGAGGACAGCAGACAGCCTTCAGCCACCAGCCCTCCAGAGATTGCCTCCGCTGCTGAGAGCCTCTCAACCAAAATTATACTCCCTTCTCTGGGTGGCCCCCATTCAAAGACTGATCAAATATAACCATTTGGCATTAACGGTCCAGCTAACTTGGTTCAATCTGGCCCAACTCAGGACAACTATGGAAGACTATCCTAGCTCCAGACTCCTGTTCAGTAGACAGATGCTGGTGTTGGGCTGCATCACCCTTCAGTCCCTCTTGTACCCACATGTTCAACAGCCCCTGGCTAGGCTAAACCCTGACTCTCTATGGAACCCAGTGTGAAAATCATCAATTCATTTCTTCAAGACTTCAAACACAACAGGACAATGCTCCAAATCAAACTGGGGAAGACTGGAGTATTAAAGACATTCAGGGAGAACTGGAAGCTGAGATGGCCAGTCCAGAAGGGCTTTTTGGGAAAGGTGAATTAAAGCAAAGAAATGGAAGAGCAAAAAATGAAAGCTATCTGTGGGATAAAACATGTGAAAAGACAACTGTCATCACTTCAGTAAATCCTGGTATTAGCAGAGTACTTTAGTGGCATGAAATACTTTCGTATACATTCATCAATTTCACAAATTCTGGAGAGAAAATATAGTGGCCTCTTGCCATTTGTTCTGTTTTGTTTTATGTTTGGCCATCTGCTGATCCCAAAATCTTCCTGTTGAGGGGAATTCCTTTTTTTGGGAGTCTCAGGAGGAACCGTAGAGACTGAAAGGGCAGACTTGTTTCTTCCAGCCTTCACCAACACGGGCTCAGCATAGGGCCTGGATGCTGCAATTGGATGCTCCTTCCTGGAGCTTTGGGTCTGCAGGAAGGGACCCACAGACACAGCAGCAATTAACAATGATTCAGGGGCGGCAGTGGAGCAAGGAGGTATTTGATACCTGTTTTACAGATCAGAAAAATGGGGCCCAGAAAGACTGATATTTTTCAAGGCCCCACAACCAGCACATGGCTGTGCTGGGACTAAGACCACTGCTTTTTCCAAGACACACAGTTTCTAGAATTACCAGCAATATCTTATGACAATGTCACTTGATGTGAAATTGTCACTTTAGTGACTTCTCTGATTTTTCTTCTGAAAAATGAACATCTTTTTGGTTATGAGTTCTTCCGACAGATTTAAACCAGAATATGACTCTATTACAAATGAACATTGTGAGGAACATATGTGAGATAATTTCTTTGCTGATTAGCAGTCTATTGCCTCTGACACTTACCAAGACTCCAGGGAAGGCTTCTCCAGGAAGGACAGAGTCTTTGGAAGGCCTTTGCTGTAATTATATTGCATCATGCCTGTTCACGACCTCACTTTCCTCTTTGGAGAGGGCAACAAGGAAAGTGTTGATGGAAATCTCTCTTCTGTTCAGTCAGAGAAAGAGTCATTGCCTGGGACTCCTGGCCTTTGTTGTATGACACAAGTTGGGCATTCCTGGCCAAAAGAAAATTGCAGGCCAGTGTGTAGCATGAGGCAGGGGAAGGACAGACAGTCATAGACAGAAAGTGACCGACTTTCCCACAGGTCATGGTACCCTGCTTCTGGGTGTTATAGGACAGAAAAGTCTCCTTTGAATACAAAATCTTAAGGATTCAAGTCTTCTCCAAAACCAAACTATCCTTTCCGGACTTGACTCCATCCTTGTGAACAGCTTCCCAGCTAGATCTTAGCAGCACTAGAAACTCACCAAGGCAACCCTATCCCACCTTTCTCTGTCCTTCAGAAAGTTCTGCTTATGTTTATCCCGAATCTATCTTCCCATGGTTTCCAAAAATTTGGGCCAAAATAACCCAGTTATGTTACTGACATAAAAATTAAATGTCATTCCATATATAATGCCTCTTTTCATATTAGTGGAATCCCTTCCCCTACCTGTACCTAAAGATTTGCGGTTTGTCCATAAAACCCAGGTCAAGCCCCTCTAGGAAGCTGGTGACCCTATTAACACCAATACCACCACCAAGCTGTGTTCCTGGTGTTCTTTGTCATGCAGCCATCTTGGTACACACATCAGCCTGCATTAAAAACTTTTGTTCTCCTCTAGACTATGAGCTCCTTGAGGGTAGGGTCTGTTTCCTTCCTATTGGTATCCCTGGCATATGGCATATCAATAAGTAAATGTCACATTTTTAAAAAAACTCTTTGAAATAATGAATAATAAAGGTCACTTCTGAGATGTCTTCACGCTCTGCACACAGCACATCTGGCATTAAATTTTCCCATTGCCACAGCCACCCTATGGGAGCAGACATAATTGTGAGCCTCTCAGTCTCCTAGCTACAGAGTTTAATCTGCCAATGGCTACGGCTGCCTTCTCAGAAATCCACTACCATGTTTGTACACAGGTTACGCTTGCCCTAGGCTGCTTCTACTCAGTGCTTAAGTGAATCAGTGATATTAAATCCTGAGAAACTCAGGACACCTCTGCCAGCTAACTTTGGTTCAAGGACTCTCTAAAAGTATTGCTAACCCTTCCTTATTCTGCATGGTAGTCTGGAATGCTTCCATCCAACTTCCTTCCCTCCCTCTTGCAATCAGGGTCAGACTTGTATTATGGTCTGATGGCTCTCGTAGCCTTCCCTGGCTCTTTTCCTAATATTTTCTCAAGGCATTTCCCTGAAAAAAAATCCTTACGTGTTTAATCCCATATGGCCATCTGCTTCTCAGAGGTCCCAGACTAACACATCCATCCAATTCTGTGTCTACAACCCTCTTTAAAAGAGTTACCGTGATGGTGGTGCATGCCTGTGGCCCTAGCTGCTTGGTAGGCTCAGGCGGGAGGATCGCTTGGGCTTAGAAGGTCAAAGCTATAGTAAGCCCTGATCATCCCACTGCATTCTAGCCTGAGCGAGCGACAGTAGAACCTGGTCTTAAAAATAAATAAATAAATAAAAGAGCTCTCTTAATCCTCACATAACAACTGTGTGTGGTCAGAAGAACACCTCACAACTATCTCCTCTTTCTTTCTAGAAACTGTGTTTTCATTAATGCAACCTAAATGACACTTTCTTTGCAGCCAGCTCACACTGTTGACCCATATTGAGCTTAGCATCCGGCAGCCTACTTTTGAATAGGACTAATTCTTAGCCTAAAATGCCCTTTCTCACCTCTGTCCCCAACCCATCCCATGTGGTTAAAATACAACATGAACTTCCTCTGTGAAGTTTTCTGGCCTCACACAGCAAGACCCATCCCGTAGCACTCAGCACAGACCACTATTATACTGCATTGAACAAACTTTTCTGGAAAAAGCTCCTTGGAGACAGACATCAGATCTTTGTCTCTTGCATTCCCTATAGTGCCTTGCTCAGCGACACATACATGTAAACTTTTAATAAATATGTACTGAGTGGAACTGAACTCCTGAAATTCTTTTAAGGCACCTCAGTCTCATACCAAACCCGAGGTCAGAAAGGATGCTCAGGCCAAAGGAACCAAAAAAGAAAAGAAACCGAATCCATCAGGCTCTCCTGTATGAGTGGGAGGATCTCGTCTCCAGGCTTCCATTCTCAATGCCCCTCTAATCTGGGCTTTACAGAACGGCCACAGTAATCTTTCAAAAGCCCAGCAGACCATGTCACTTCTTTGTTCAAACTGCTTTGAAAGCTTCCCATTGCACTGAGGACAAAAATCCAAACTCAGTTCCAGGGCCACAAGGTCTGCCTGACCTGCCTCCATCTGTCTCTTCACTGCAGCCCAGATGCTGGTGAGTTCTTTTAATTCCCCAAACTCAACCTGCTTCCCTGCTCCCTCTGCTCGCAGAGCCTTCTTGTGCCATTCACTCTGCCTCGAACCCTTCCTCTTCTGCGTGACTGCCTTCTTCTCATCCTGCCCGCAACTTCAATGCCACCTGTGTAGCTCATTACACCCATAATGCTCTGTTGCCACGCTTGATTCACTTCGTTCATAGCACTCATCGTACTTAATAACTGAGTGGTCCAAGTTCACTTTCCTCAGGAATATCTTGTCATCATTTCTCTTAACATAAGCAAAGCTCGGGATTGCCCCAGGAAAGACTTAGATTTCCCTCTCATCAGCCTACACCTTGGCCTTCACTGGCTCTGCTGGCCCTCTCGCTCCCAGCCACTTCTCCCTAATTTATTCTCAGACTTGAAATATCCACCCTGCAGCATCTGCTTTGGGCTCCCTGACCTATCCCAAGGTGAATCCTCATCACGGGTTTTAACAGTCATTATCTGAGAGACTTGTTAGATCTTCCCCATGCCTTATAGAAGCCAAATGAGACCACAGTGGAAAGGGAAGGAGGATGTCTAATGCAGGCCCTCTTTCAGCCTAAAACTACCTGCTGCCATTTCTATGCTTCAGAAGCCATCACACAGTGGGCAAGGCACCCTGCTGAGCTTCCTCCTCCCAAAATTCCCCCCAGGAAGTGAGGTGTGTGCCTCCTCTGGTCTAAGACCCCAAATCTATCCAGAAGTATCTACTTTCCATCTTCCTAACCCAGAGTTTGAGCAGGGCCCAAGAGTAGCTCGAACTCTTTTGTTTTCCTCTCCTATTTCTCTCAAAACTCCTCACCAACAGCCCAGAAAAAAATTCTTACCTCCAAAAACTCCCCAGTAATCATCATGGATTTTCTCCTATTCTGTGGTTAATGTTTCTTACAAAACATCAACAACAACAACAAAACTTTGGCTTTAGTCATTCACATATTTTTTTTATGTTTTCATAAACTAGATATAGTGGGTTTTTTCAAGTTAACTTTTTTTATATATATACTTTAAGTTCTGGGGTACATCTGCAGAACATGCCGGTTTGTTACACAGGTATACAAGTGCCATGGTGGTTTGCTGCACCCATCAACCCGTCCTCTACATTAGGCATTTCTCCTAATGCTATCCCTCCCCTTGTGCCCCACCCCCTAACAGGCCCTGGTGTATGATGTTCCCCTCCTTGTGTCCACGTGTTCTCATTGTTCAACTCCCACTTATGAGTGAGAACACGCAGCATTTGGTTTTCTGTTTTTGTGTTAGTTTCCTGAAAATGATGGTTTCCAGCTTCATCCATGTCCCTGCAAAGGACGTGAACTCATCCTTTTTATGGTTGCATAGTATTCCATGGCGTATACATTCATATATTTCTCTTAATATTCAAAGCTTTTTATTTCCCAATAGGAACATTTTTACACTGTTGGTGGGAGTGTAAATTAGTTCAACCATTGTGGAAGACAGTGTGGTGATTCCTTAAGGACCTAGAAAGAGAAATTCCATTTGACCCAGCAATCCCATTACTGGGTATATACCCAAAGAATTATAAATCATTCTATTATAAAGACACATGCACATGTATGTTCATTGCGGCACTGTTTACAATAGCAAAGACCTGGAACCAACCCAAATACCCAACAATGATAGACTGGACAAGGAAAATGTGGCACATATACACCATGGAATACTATGCAGCCACATAAAACGATGAGTTCATGTCCTTTGTAGGACATGGATGAACCTGGAAAGCATCATTCTCAGCAAACTGACATAAGAACAGAAAATCAAACACCATATGTTCTCACTCATAGGCAGGTGTTGAATGAGAACACATGGACACAGTGAGAGGAGCATCACACACTTAGGTCTGTTGGGGGGTACTAGGGGAGGGACAGCAGGGGGTAGGGAGTTGGGGGGATAACATGGGGAGAAATGCCAGATATAGGTGACAGGGATGGAGGCAGCAAATCACATTGTCATGTATGTACCTATGCAACAATCTTGCATGTTCTCCACATGTACCCCAGAGCCTAAAGTGCAATAAAATATATATATGCATATATATAAAAATATTCAAAGCTTTTCAAATTTAAAAAGTTACTTTCTCTTCAAGCAGTTGGCTCTGAATACTCAGGGCAAGGAGAAACAATACAGGTAGAAGAAAATGGGAACTTTGTCAAAAGTAAGTTTTAAGGCAGACTTGGCAGACCAGATTAGCCTTTTCCAGGTGGGCTGATGCAGACAGAGAGCTCATCCCCTGTAAAGGAACAGAGGTGGGGACGGTGTGACTGAAATGGACAGTGCTATCTGGGGAGAAGTGGGAAAAAGGATTGCAGAGGCATGGGAACAGGTAGATCATGGGAGACACTGAGAGACTGACAGAGGAGTACAGATTTCACAATTTAGTCTTGGGTGGCTATGGTAGGTTCTGGAGCAAGCGGGGAGATGAGGACAGAAGGATCTTAGAAATGTTAGTTGGGTGACTCGGTAAAATAGCTTATATGAGCCAACCACTCAGCTCCTTCAAAAGTGATCATGAACAAATAGACAGTTACACTGATGTGGTCACTAAACTATTGTACAAAAGAAAAAAGGCTGTGTGGACATGCAAGCTCAGTGAAAGAGGGAGCAGGTACAGCACAAAGGAGAAAGCGGGGATGCAGACAAAACGTTGGTATAGATCATATAGAATTTTTTCAAAATTGAGGAGTATCGCTGACCACAGGCTATTGCTCACTGCAGTCCTCAGGTAGAAAGAGCCTTGCTCCCTTCATATTCCTAATTTCAGATTCTCTTCGCCCTATCTCCAAAGTCTCCTTGCCCCATAATTTAACATCACAGGGCAAACCTAAGCCGTTCTCCTCAGCTCATGTTTAATGAATTCTAAAAACCACTCCTGCAATTGCGAAGGAAAACGCTTGCCAAATAGCCCATCCTTACCCTCCCTTAGCAAAGGTCCAGCTGAAGACAGAGCACAAGAAGGCTTTTCCACTGAGCTCCTGGGGTTTGCTGAAAAAAATACAGGCTTGGCCAGTGGCTTCAAAATGACGAACTGACTTTGCCATCCACATACTGGCTTGGAGGAGCTATCACTTAAATGTTGTCTGATTGCCTGTGAGCCCCCCGACCTACCATGGACTTTCAGCCGACAGGTTGAGGAAAGGAACCTGCATCTCTCGTAACCGCAGCACCCCCACATGGCTTTATGTATTTAAAATTACTCACATGTACAGGTGGTAAATGCTTCTGACAATAGGTAAAGAGTTTTTAACTACTTCTTTCTTCCCTGTCTCCTACACTCCCTGATGCTCCAGAAAAGAGAATATTTCAGAGCTTTCGGCAACTGTAAGACTTCCAGATAGGTAATCCTCCAGACACATGCTGCCAGGGAGACCTGGTGCAGCCACGTGCCATCCAGAGCTGCTTCTGGCACAGACAGTGTAAACCAGGGTGTTAACCTGGCTGTTTCTCCTGAGCAAGAATGAGGGCAGGCCTAAGGCAAGCTAAGATGGAAGAAGAGAAAGCCTGAGCACTACGGCTGGAAACAAGCAGCTGGGACTGCTCAGCACTGCCCTCATCCCCCAAAGCTGTATAATAGGACAGAAGGGGCCTCCCTCTTCCTGATGCACAAATGGGATTTCAGTGACAAAAGGCTCAGGAGGGACGTCTCTGTCGCTGGCTAAGCAAAGATTCAAAGTATCTCTTGCTACAGCCTCTAGTTAATTTCCTCTAACGTTATGCGTACACTCAATGTCAAACCTAGATTACTTTGTTAGAAATATAACCAGACAGCACCTCCCTCCATTTTAACTTTCTGAATTCTTCTAGGCATTCTGTTTCTTGGAATAATGCCAGGGATAATGCCCTCTCTCCAGCTTACTCTCTTTTCCTTTTTCTCCTGGGTACATCTAAAATATTAGAGGAGCGTTCATTTCACAGAATTATATTAAGATAATTAGAAAATACAGTATTACACACGTATTTTCAACACTAAGGATAAACTACACAGAGAAATGGGAATTCCTGGATACTTGAGCCTGGAGATGCCATCCATCTCACTCATATCTGAATGTTGCTTTATGAGTCACAGCTTTCTTTATGAAGCGACATCTGCCAGGGCTAACTCATTTCTCACAATATGAGCTCCTCTCTGCTGCAGCTAGCACCCTATGGTAAATCCATGAGCTATGCCATCATAGTGACCTGTTCAGCTGACTTATCTTGGTTCATGATTTTTCATCACTGAACACACAGTCCTGTTTCTACAGAATGAGTGGGAGAAATTTAATCCCCTTTATTGTAGCATTCTCTCTTTTTTTCCTATCCTTTCCTTCTTTTATCAGAGTGTCCTGTTATCTACCGGGACCATTAAGGGTACCCTGTACCCCTGTCTCCAGTTTCACTAATATTAAAGCTGTTGGCCAGGTGCGGTGGCTCACACCTATAATCTCCAGCAATTTGGAAGGCCAAGGTAGGCAGATCACTTGAGCCCAGGAGTTCAAGACCAGTCCGAGCCACATGGCAAAACTCTGTCTCTACAAAAAAAAAAAAAAAAAAAAAAAAAAAAAAAATATATATATATATATATATATATATATATATATCCGGGCATGGTGGCTCATGCCTGTAATCCCAGCACTTTTCGAGGCTGAGGTGGGCAGATCACAAGGTCAGGAGTTCGAGACCAATCTGACCAACATGGTGAAACTCCGTCTCTTAAAAAAAAAAAAAAGTGTGTATATATATATATATATATATATATATATATATATATAGTAGTCCCAGCTACTTAGGAGGCTGAGGAGGGAGGATCGCTTGAGCCCAGGAGGATGAGGCTACAATGAGCCCTGTTCATGCCACTGCAGTCCAGCCCGGGTGACAGAGCAAGACCCTCAATAATAAAAAATAAAGCTGTTAATTTCCATGTGTTCAAGTGACACTTTGCAGCCCATGGTCCCTGCTCAAGAGACAGACATAGATTGCCATGTTTTGTCCCACAAGTGACTTCCCACACACCCCTTAGTCATAGTTTATGGAGCCAGAGGTGGAATTCGCAACCCAAAGACAAACTGTAGGCTGGTTAGCAACCTATACAAAACATTTTCCCTCTCTGAAATTTGATCTAAGAAACATAGGAAAAGATTCATCCATTATTAGTAAAAGCCAAAGCTGAAAAGAAGCCTTAATGGAAAGGTAAAGTCAAGGCATGCTGAATTCATGGGCAAGGCACATAGTTATGAAAGAGAAGAAACTATGAGTAATGAATAGAGGAGCAGTCATATCATGTCTTAAGAAGTCTTAAAAAGACATCAGACAGCAGCCCATGATGATGAAGAATCTGCACCCCAGAACCTGGGATGTTTCCCATTCCAGCTGAGGTCAAGAAACATGTAGCCTTATCCTTTTACTTCTTCACTGGGTCTTTGCCCTTTGTAGTTGAAATAACCCTACACGCTCACACACACACACACACACACACACACACACACACATACTCATCATAACTCCTATTTTGGTCTCACACACAGTTACCGTAACTCATAATTTTGGTCTTTTAACATCCATATGCTCACAAATGTAAATGCTTAAATGCATATACACAATAATGATAAGAGACGTGCACATGAAGCTAGTTTCTTTTCCAGTAATATTATTATATCAGCTTTAATGCCTGGATGAATCCAATCTTAATACATAGCCTACTGTAATAACACCTTCTTGCTCAAGCACATAAGGCACAGCGGAGAAGATTTTTCAAAGATTTTAAATTTTTAAATAAACTTTTAAAAATTAATGAGCTCATGTAACTTAAGATGTATGCTGTTTATGAAATGCATGTTATATCTCAAAAAAAATAATTATCTTAAAGAATGAACTCAGAGATGCCTACAACTCTTCGAAAGATCAAAATAATACCTTAAATTTGTCCCATATTTTAAACTTTTCTAGGCAATTTCACATTCAGCACACTAAAACATCTTGAGATAGGTTGAGTTGCCAATGTGCTGTTTTTAGAACACAGAAAAGGTAACTTGCATAGTATGTTAGTGGTAGATTCTAAACCAAAACCTTTGTCTCCACCAATTCCTAATCTAGTAGCAGCATTTTAATTACTTCCACCTGGATGAACCTAATATTAATGCAATTCAACTCTGCAGATATTGACAAAGACATTAAACAACGTATTCCTTCCTCTTTGAAACAGGGTCTCATTCAGTTGCCCAGGCTGGAGCACTGTACTGTGATTTTGGCTCATTGCAGCCTCAACCTCCCAGGCTCAAGTGATCCTCCCACCGCAGCCTCCTACATGGCAGGGACTACAGGTGCTGGCCACTAAGCTTGGCTAATTTCATGTAATTTTTTTTCCTTTTCTTTTTTTAGAGAGACAGGGTTTCTCCTTGTTACCCAGGCTTGTCTCGAACTCCTGAGCTCAAGCGATCCTCCCCACTCAGCCTTCCAAAGTGCTAGGATTACAGGCATAAGCCACCACACCCAGCCAACAACCTATCTTTGAGACAGGTATTTCCTAGTGATGGGGCAGATATTGCGACATTTAATCTACTGATATATACTTAGTATATGCTAAATTGTAGACTTTTTAATTGCCTAAGGGGTGTGTGTGAAACCACAACTCACCAGCTGATAAATAGCTTTATGGTTCCTGCTATAAATATTCCATGAAACTAGACATTTCAAATGACCAATGAGAACACTGGCATAACACAGCAAGTTCTTTTTTAAAAATTTTTATCTTAGGTTTGGAGGTACATGTGAAGGTTTGTTATATAGGTAAACTCGTATCATGGGGGTTCATTGTACAGATTATTTCATCACCTAGGTATTAAGCCTAGTACTCAACAGATATTTTTCCTGCTTCTCTCTCTCCTCCCACCCTCTACCCTCAGGTAGGCCCCATGTCTATTGTTCCCTTCTTTGTGTTCATGAGTTCTCATCAAGTAGCTCCCACTTGTAAGTGAAAAGCTGTTACTACATTAGTTTGCTAAAGATAATAGCCTCCAGCTCCATCCATGTTCCCTCAAAAGATATGACTGCATTCTTTTTTATGGCTGCATAGTATTCCTTCTGTATATGTACCACATTTTCTTTATCAAATCTGTTATTGATGGGCATTTAGGTTAATTCCAGGTCTGCCATTGTGAATAGTCTGCAATGAACATTTGAATGCATGTGTCTTTATGATAGAATGATCTACATTCCTCTGGGTACCTACCTAGTAATGGAATTGCTGGGTTGAACAGTAGTTCTGCTTTTAACTCTTTGAGGAATTGCCCTACTGCTTTCCGCAATGGTTGAACTAATTTATACTCCTACCATGTAATTGTTCCCTTGTTTCTGCAACCTCGCCAGCATCTGTTATTTTTTTACTGTTTAATAATAGCTATTCTGACTGGTTTGAGATGGTATCTCATTGTGGTTTTGATTTGCATTTCTTTAACAAACAATAATATTGAACTTTTAAAAATATGTTTGTTGGCAGCATGTATGTCTTTTGAAAAGTGTCTGTTTATATCCTTTGCTCACTTTTTAATGGGATTGTTTTTCTCTTGTAAATTTGTTTAAGTTCCTTATAGATGACAGCAAGTTCTTAATCTCTGCTGTCACCATTGGAACACGGTTCTTTCTAGAGCTATGATTCTTTAATGTTCTTTAGATTTTATTGGTTACTTCCTGTGTTGATGGTATAGATAAATGGACTCATGCATACATTGAGTTCCTCAGATAAGAGATTCCTGGGAATCACATATTTTGAAAACCAAGAAACAGATCATTATCAAGAAGAGAGGAGATTCCAAATGCTCCTGGTTCTAATTTTCTAACTTTATAAAAATATTTATTCTGACCTGGGTTCCAGTCATCAGGCATCAACATAAAGACTGTGATGCATTTTCCCACCATGGAGGTAGGGGAGAAACAGTGAGGGGTGGGGAGGGATAACATTGGGAGAAATGCTAGATATAGTATGCACCTAAAGTAAAAGAAATAAATTGAAAAAAAAAAAAAACCAGACTTAAAATAACAGGACTGTTTGGATGGGCAAGTTAATGTTGCCCCAAGAAGTTCCCCACCCAGTCTCTCATTTGAACCTCCCAAAGACTTTGAAGATAAGACAAGTACCATTCCCAGTCTTAAGCCGAGAAAACTAAGGACTTAGGGATTTGGTGTCTCGTCTAAAGTCGCACACCTGGCTAGTGTCTAAGATCTCAGACATCAGTACCACCAATGAATACATACGTAGAATTGGCCTCCATCATCAACCACACAACAAATGACCTCTAAATGTAATGACATAAAGAGAGACCTGAAAAAAATAACAATACAGAATTAAATCCCAAGGCTAAGCTAGGATCAGCACAATCAGCCAGCAGCACCACCATCTCAGGCTGTAGCAGCACCATGCCCTTTCAGAAGAGCCCTGACTCTGCAGAAGCATCTCAGCAAGTATCACAAGGAAGGAAGCCAGAGGCTGCCCATCGCTTACCTGAAGAGAGTCAACCAGTCTCCTTAAACATTTCTTCTGCTCCACACCTGAAAGAAGAAATTAGTAAACTTTGAAGCCCTGCACATCTTAATAACTTGGAAACATTTGCTATGCATATCCTCACTAAATAAAAAGACAATTATTTAGACAATTGCAAAGACATTGAGAGTTTGGAGCCGAGTGGGATGGGAAACATCACACTGCAGCAATAATGACACAAACAGAGAAACATTAACATTTCTGATTGTTCATTTCAATCCACAGTCAGGAACAGCAGCAGCCACCATCAATGTGTAGAAATGAGTTTTAATTCCTGAGTGACAATCTCTGCTACTCAGACTAAAGATAAATGAACCCTATGTGTGCACACAGATGAGTGTAGTGCCAGGAACTACACACGTATGTATCTGATGAATTAAAATGATAGCTTTTCCTCACACCAGTTTTAACTCCTGACTAACACCCATGATGTAGTCAGAAAGTCAACTGCAAGTTCATGTTTAGCCAACAGTTATAAATGGCATGTGGACATTCTTAAGAACAGATTATTTTAATACTCCTTCAAATAAAGGCAAATAAAACCCAGGTCTAGATTTTGCAGTCCTCTAAGGTAACCTTTATCAAGTGGGATTCAAAGACTCTTGTTTCAGAGTCAACTGGTGTGGCTGTTAAAATTTCAGACTACTGGGCACTTGCCCAGACCTAAAGAATGAGAATCACTAGAATGGGTCCCAGGAAACCAATTTTAATAGGCACTCAAGGGAATTTTATGCATCTAGGCCTAAGGAAGAGCTGGGAAAGTAGAGAAAAGACTAGAATCTTTTCTAGAAAAAAATCACAGAGAGAGAAGAGCAAGACCAAAAGAGAGAGGAACAGTTATTCCCTCAGCACTCTGTCTCAGCTGCCATTAACAACCTCTGCCCCTTGAAAGTTCAAGGTCAGCCCTGCCAAGGCCTGTGCCCACAAAGTTCATACTTACTGATCCTATAGAAGTCCCTACCCTACCATCGAGTGAGGCCCATGCATGGTCTGGCCCCCAAGCACCGGGTCTCTAACTTGGGGATGATGATATTTAAGCTCCTGTGTGACACACCTGTATGACAACCAACACTCCTGGGGGTGACCTGTCTCTGGAGCTACAATTCCATTTCTCCTTTAACCACAGCTTTCCCACAGCGAATCTCTGACCTTCTGGCCTAATCTCTCCAGTCTCTCCTCTGACTGGACTCCACAAATGGATTCCGCTAGATCATCCTTTGCTATCCTTTTGAGAAATCTTGGGGAAGACATGAGTTGCTGTGTGTGAATATTGTAATTATACAGATGCTATGACTATTATCATTAGAGCTCGCAAAAGGAAGACCTTTCCCGGTGTGAAAAGGGAAGGAGCCCACCTACAGGCTAAATCACACTTGGCTTTAACTTGTTGGGGATGTAAGCTGTTCCCTGCTAAACTGGAAGTCTGAACCCTCAGGGGACAACAAACAAAGTAGAAAAGTGGCTGTGATATATCTTGGTGGCGCGTGTTAGTTGTCACCTCCAAATGAAGAGAAACAAGGATGCGAGAATGAGGAGCTCACAGCCTGTAAAGTTGTGCCAGTCCCTCCACGGCACACACGCTGTTCCCCACCCTTCTGTCCTCCCCACACCCTGCCCTCACACACACAACATTGTGTTGATTATCAGGAAGAATTAAAGAACAGGGCCTGAAAACCTTGAGTGCAAACTACTTGTAGCAGGATCAGAAATCTGAAGTATGTAAACCAACATTTTTTTATCCTGCTGTTTTCATTTCCTATTTGTTGTCCTCTAATATTTAGTAGTGCTTAAAAATACCAGCTGCTTCAGCTGTGCTAAGAGAATCAAGAGAAATGATTTTTATTTTCTTGGGAAAGATGTCTTCTCATAGAATGTCTTCTTACGTCATGTATAAGTAAAACTTCCAAGTTGAGTTTTGAGTATATCCATGTCTTGGGTGGGGCAATTTAAAATCAGGGAATGGTGGAGAGGAGGACGTGCTTCTAAAGTAAGCAGGATAATGACAGCAATAACTGAATTATCAGAACTCAAAAGAAAAAACGAAACACGTCAAGCAAGATTTGAGCTTCTTGCTACAACTGTTTCCCCATTATTTTTCTCCCTTTCAGTAAAAGAGGACAAGGAATGAGGTGGAGAGGGAGAAGTGAGAGGAGGTGTGTGTACCAACATAAGTCTACTGGCTTTGTAAACTAAAAGGTAAAACCTTCTACAATGCAGATTAGAAACGAGAGAAAAGTTTACTGAAAGCCAGGGAAGTGTCAGGTGTTTTTCTAAACATCTGCACAAACAGCATCTTGTAACATAAACAAGTAAACCTGTGAAGTTGGTATTATTATATTCTTTTGGCAGATGAGAATATTGGGCCTCCTAGAGATTTATGCAAAAATAAATCTAAGGGCCTGATATAGCTTGGATCTATGTCCCCACCCAAATCTCATGTCAAATCATGATCTCCAGTGTGGAAGGTATAGCCTGGTGGGAGTTGATTGGCTCATGAGGCAGTTTCTTATGATTTATCCCTTGGTGCTATCATGGCAATAGTGAGTTCTCATGAGATTTGGTTGTTTAAAACCATGTGGCACCTCTACCCACTTGCTCCTGCTCTGGCCATGGAAGAAATGCCTGCTTCCCGTTTGCCTTCTGCCATGATTGAAAGTTTCCCTGAGGCCTTCTCAGAAGCTGAGAAGATGTCAGCATCATGCTCCCTATATAGCCTGTGGAATCATGGGCCAATTAAACCTCTTTTCTTTATAAATTATCCAGTCATAGGTATCTTTTTAGAGCAATTCAAGGACTGACTAATACAGGGTAAATATCTAGCAAGTGGGAAAATAAAAATTCCCTTTCAAGTCTGTCTGATTCCCAAATGTGTTCACTTTCAGCCATGCAATATAGCTTCTACCAGACATACGTAACACAGAGAATCAATCAGAATCACCACTGCTTAGAAAAACTTCAAAGTTGTGTTTTGACACATCTGCACTCATAAATCAGACCCTTTGGACACTGACACCAGCCACTCTGGATAGGCAATGGTCAAAATGTCTTGGATCCCCTGGCCTGGAGTGCTAACTTCTGCTGCCCAGGTCAGCTTTCCTTATCCCATTCTCTATTTATCAGCACTTGATACAAATTCCCCCATCATTCCCACTGAATATCCCATCATGCTTAGAAACCAGAGACATGCAGTTTATGACACGTAAGATGGTTTCTCCCATAATAGAGCTTGAAGCTCCCTGATAAATTCACACCCACGTATATGATCACATTCTCCAACTGCTCTAAAACTAAGACTATTAGAAAATTTGCTTTTACAAAGCCTGAATGCTGGGTTAGTTGACTGTTTTGAAAAAGACAGCCAATGCTGCGCCTCTCTGGCAGCATGTTTCCCAGAGAGTCAGCCGAGACCACATGGAAGTAAAGAAGCAAAGAGGCATTTGACCCATCCAAACTCCTGTCGTCAAGCTCCAAAGTGAAGCACTTATCTACAAGAGAACATACAATATGGTTAGTCTTTCCTTCCTTCAAACCTAGAAAGATATTTTTTGCCTTGACTGAAAAGGTGTGTTTTATCATAACAATTTGCTACACACTTTCAAGTACCATCTAGATACCCACTAATCCAGATGCAAAGCAACCAATGCACTCACTATCTTAAAGACACAAGGTGTATTTCAACACTAAGACCATAATTCACAGACTCCTCCTGGGCTGAGATTCTTTGCTTTAAGCAAATCACCAGGAGACAGTGCCTTTGCAGTTGCTGTCTTGATAGTTAGATCATATTAAGGGTGTGTGTGTGTGTGTGTGTAGTTTGTGCTAGGAGTGAACTGTCCTAGTTCACCTGTGAGACAGCCTCTCCCAATCTTTCCCTTAACTAAAGCTGCCTGGCAGATAGCCCCTGCTTATGGAAGTGGTGATAAAGCCGACTTTGTGCAGAAGGGGCCACTGATTGTATTAGAGACCAAATGGGAGCACACTCAATGTTATTTCAGCGGTCTTTGTCATGGCCTGGAACAAGACTGTGTCCAACCAGAGACATCAGTCATTAGCTTATTCGGACAAATTAACTTTCTCATGAAAATTGAATTGAATTGGAGATAGAGAACTAAGCATGGTAGTGGCACAGGAGTATATGCCAGTGAGTATGTGAGTTCTATTTCTAAGAGGATACCAGAGTCCCTAAACTCTGGATATAAACAACTTGAAACCTCATTGGAGCCTTCCAGATCTTGAATGACATTTCAATCTCCATAAGCTCCAGCAGTGTGACTATATAATTTTTAGAAAGATTTATGTTTTCCATATTATTCCATGAATGCTTACATTAAGTATCCCCATTACTGGAGGTAAACCAAGTGACTGTGGGGAAAGCCGCATACTCTGTCTTCCTATTGGGAGATTCACAACAAAGCACAATACTATATATTAAAGGTTCTGGTAAATCCTGGGCCCGGGGCGGAGGGGTGGGGGGTGCGGAAACCTTTTTACCTTTAGTTCAGCATCCTCCAAAAATCTTTGTTCATAAAACTCCATGCCCTTCTCAGAGTAACTATTAGTATATCGGAAAACTAATAGAAATGCCTCTTAACAGTATGGGCATGTTTACAGATAATATTGCCCTGACCATTGAAGATGGAGATATCAGTTTTAAAGAAAGTTGGGAAAGGTAAGAATCAAAAGAATTCTTTGGACTGGAGAGCTTTGGATATGGGTCCAGCATAACAGAACAAAGAAAGAGCATGAGCAGAGGCACAAAGGCAGCAAGGAGGGAAGAGGCAGGAGCCAGGAGAGAGGAAGGGGCAATTCAGGACAAGTTGAATAAGAAGGAGTGTGCCTGAACCTTGCCATTAGTGCTACTATTATGTTCCCAATTCATCAAACAATAGTCTTTTAATATATCTATGGCACCCCTTGATTTGTTTTAGTCTGTATTCACATCCTTATTCTTTTAAATCCACTGGGGATAATTTTAAATGAAACTTCTATTTTTTTTCCAAGAGCCCTCATTAATAATAACTGAAAGGATGATTAAAATAACACTCTGCATAGAACAAACTGAGTCAAAATTACTGTAAGGAGTAAATTACTCTAACAGAGATACAACATCAATGAGTAGAAAAGACATATTAAAGATTTGCTGCCAAATGCTATCTCAGTTCAATTGTATCCTTGTCGTGGCCAGGGCATCTAGAGAGAAAAAAGACAATCGAGACCTGGAGTTTGGTCTCCACTGGCCTACCTGTGTTGTAGGAAAGACATGGATGGATGGAGGACTGAGGGAGGGGGAAGCCCTAACTCTCCTCCAAATCAAGTCTGTTCTATAAGCCCAGTCACCTTCCTCAGCTCAGCTAAGCCTCTGCTTCTAAAAGAACTCCCTTTCAAGAACATTTAGCCCCAGAAGCAAGGGGCATGGCCCAGGGACTCCACGGCCTCCATCAGAGACAGAGATCGTACTCAGGCTGGGAATATCTTCCCACAGAACACTTTAGGCATTTTTCCCACTACAGGCTCCTGGGCCCCAAACAGAGCAGCTGGTGGTTACCAACCAACAAAGTAACATCTGTCAAAGAGGCACAGTAGCAGAGCAGTATAGAGAACAAATCTTGGAAGAGACCTTAGAAATCATGTATTTCATTATTCTAAATGTGCATACTGGGAAACTGAGGCCCAGAGATGGTGACTATTTGCCCAAGGTCACAAGAAATAATTAGCACCCGGAGACAAGAAGAGTTCCTGTTCACCTAGCTGGATTGTCAGCCTTTGTTTCACTTTCCATTTTTGGTCTCAAATTGTCATTTAAAAGGAAAGCATCCTCCCTGCCCTTAGCAAAGGCCCATGGGATGGTCATTTTGACATCTCTCAGTGAGACCAAGGGTCACCACCTGGCTGGGCCTGACAGGCTGGCCACTGTGACAGACTGTGGCAGTGAATGGCAGAGAATATTAGCCAGGGCAGAAAGAGGATCAGGTAACAGGGGCCTCAACTAAGGCAGCTCCCACTGGGGGCTGAGCTCCTGCTGAGAATCTATATGCTGGTGATGATGAGCCCTGCACACAAGGGCAGTAACTCACTGGAGTGCAGTCCCCTGAGAGTCCCACAGCAAGGAGGACAGGCATATGCATTCATGTACTCATGAATACATTCATTTTCTGCTGAGTATCAAGGACTGTGTTGAGGGCTGCTAAACCCAAAGAGGGAGATAAGGCGGGAGGAAAGGGGACATGAGAGGAGAAGGAAGCAAAACTCCAGCTACTAAACCAGAAACCAATTCAACACCAGGAGTAGCCAAGATACAGGAGTGCCCACACAGATGCACCAGCTCAGATGACCTCTGTGCTTGGAAATCCCCATCAAGGAGGGGAGGAGAATGGAATAACTGTTGATTATCAGATGACAAAGCTCTTCCTCCTCCCTATTCTTCCCTACTCATTTACTTGTCCTAAAGTCAGAGGAGCATGACAGGTTACAGCAAGAACCAGCAAAGGCATGAGTTGTCTCCCCTAGCATTTGTGTTCGTCCATTTTGTGTTGCTATAAAGGAATACCTGAGACTGGGTCATTCATAAAGAAAAGAGGTTTATTTGGCTCACGGTTCTGCAGGCTGTACAAGAAGCATGTGCCAGCATCTGCTTCTGATGAGGACTCAAGAAGCTTTCAAACATGGCAGAAGGCAACAGGGGAGTCAGTGTATCACAAAATGAGAGAGAAAGCAAGAGAAAGGAGAAGAGGTGTCAGGCTCTTTTTAACAACCAGATCTCATGGTAACTAATAGAGTGAGAACTCACTCATTACTGCGAGGATGAGAATGGCACCAAGCCATTCATGAGGGATCCCCCTCCAACACTGGGACCACATTTCAACATGAGATTTGGAGGGGACAAATACCCAACCTATGTCAGTATTTGACTAACATTTGATCTTGACTAAAATTAATAAGGCTTCAAAACAAGACTTACTTCCTCCTGTGAAGTGAACAGAGATACAAACCTGAAAGGCAAACAGGTATTTATACATAAGGGGCCCTAAGGAGAGGGTATAATTTAGTAATACAAGCCACTGCCCTCTAGAAATTGGAGTGGAACCCAAGAATCTATTTCTTATAGCTCCCCAGATGATTCCCAGGTGCAGCAGTGTTGAGAATCACTTTCCCAGACTCCTCTTCCTGCACAGAAAAGACTGCCAGTGCCACACTGTTAACCCAAATGAGCCTCAAGTTAGCCTACCTCAAGGATTTTACTCCTAGAAAAATCCCTAGAGAAGCTGCCTATTCCTTCCATGATCCCCACCCCTCTGAGCACCTAGCACCCCAAACCTCTCCTCCAGGGCTTCATCACAGCATGTCTGCAGGATAGGCTCAGTTGTAGGTCATCGGCATAGTAGTGAGAATTAGAAGCTGCATTGTTTCTCAAACCACGAGTCACCTTGGGCCTAGATTCTCACTATACAATCTATGATAGGGCCTTTGAGGTAACAGAGATTTAATGAGACCATCAAGCTTGGAGCAGACTTTCATTTTGCCTCAAAAGTCACGCCCAGGAAGTGACCACCAAGAACTGAAAGATTCTCTTTTTCTAGAAGTTTCTGCGCTGGACAGATATGGCGACGGCTTTGAACTGTTAGTCCCACTCTACAGTAGGCATTCCCAGGATGGGAGAACCTGCACCTTTTTAGCTTAGAGCAAGATGTTAAGGCAGCTAAGACAAGGGCTTGACTTTACGGAAACCTATTGCTGATGCCAAAGAGCAGCACCTCTAACCACATTCACATACTCGAAGCTAACACATATGTGCTCAGCTCTTTCCATCATTATCTTATTTATCTTCCCTAGGAGTATGCACCTTAGGAAGTGAATACTAAATAGCCTTCATACAGGTGAAGAAATGAACACTTAGGCTATTTAAATTATCTCAGTGCAAGTAAATCACAGGAAGAAATAAAACTTGAACCCAGGTCAAATTGCTGCTAAGACCTTTTATGGCCCTGGGTATACATCTTCCCATGTTCCACCAAACACTGTCAGTGCCAGCCAACCCAGAGTCTCAATCAGCCTTCACGCTGATAGGAGCCATGGGTCTTAATGGAATCTGAGTTGGACAAAGTGACCAGATCACTACAACCATTCCCATTGCTAGAAAAACAACCAAAATAATAATCTTGTTTATGTTATTGTTCAAGGTCTTCACAAAAAACAATTCTACTTACATGTTTCAAATGGAGAGAACCTAATGAAGAGACTGCCCTGAGAGGAACGGGCAGCATTAGAGAAGAAACAGAGTACTAAGCTTAAGGAACTAACTACAGGAGAAAGCCATCCCCACTCTGGGGCCTGAACAAGCAAGGGAGAAATCATCGTAATCATAGGTGAAGGGGGAGCCTCCCAGCAGGAGGTGTCCTCACCCAGGAATGCAACCAGACCCTTGGTGACTAGCAAGGAGGCAGCTAGTAAGAAAGCCCCCAGTTCTATCTCTGCCACACTCCCAGCTCCTTGGAGACTCCCCGTGGTCAGCCACACCCTGAAGCCCAACAGCAAAGGAACCTGGGCCAGGCAGCCCATAAAAGTCAGTTTTCTGGGACAGAATGCTGCAGAAAAGTGGGAATAAATGAGTCTGAGGTAGGAACAGGTAGAGAATAATGAGCATGAAGAGAAAAATGTAGTTTTACTGGGACAGTTATGCAAATTATAATGAATTTTTTTTCAAAAGCATTCAAGTAACTTTCCTAATAACAGTATCTGTGGTTGAAGGTGTTCACTATATGCCTGGCACTGTTCTAGGTGCTTCACAGACATAGTACATATAAATCTCAGTCTAGACTCAGGGGTGCATGAAATAGTGCACCTTTCTATTTTCTATAAATAAATTATTTATATATATATATTTGCACTTTAGGTTCTGGGGTACATGTGCGGAACATGCAGGATTGTTACATAGGTACCTACATGGCAATGTGATTTTGCTGCCTCCATCCCTCTGTCACCTATATCTGGCATTTCCCCTCATGTTATCGCTCCCCAACCTCCCTACCCACCGCTGTCCCTCCCCTAGTCCCCCCGCAACAAACCCCAGTGTGTGATGCTCCCCTCCCTGTGTCCATGTGTTCTCATTGTTCAACACCCACCTATGAGTGAGAACATGCAGTGTTTGATTTTCTGTTCTTGTGTCAGTTTGCTGAGAATGATGGTTTCCAGATACATCCAAATCCCTACAAAGAACACGAACTCATCGTTTTTTATGGCTGCATAGCATTCCATGGTGTATATGTGCCACATTTTCCTTGTCCAGTCTATCATCCATGGGCATTTGGGTTGGTTCCAAGTCTTTGCTATTGTAGACAGTGCCACAATGAATATACGTGCGCATGTGTCTTTGTAATAGAACTATTTATAATCCTTTGGATATATACCCAATAATGGGATTGCTGGGTCAAATGGAATTTCTATTTCTAGGTTTTTGAGGAATAGCCACACTATATTCCACAATGGTTGAACTAATTTGCACTCCCACCAACAGTGTAAAAGTGTTCCTATTTCTCCACATCCTCTCCAGCATCTGTTGTCTCCTGATTTTTTAAAGACTGCCATTCTAACTGGCGTAAGATGGTATCTCAATGTGGTTTTGATTTGCATTTCTCTAATGACCAGTGATGATGAGCATTTTTTCATGTTTGTTAGCCTCATAAATGTTTTCTTTTGAAAAGTTTCGTTCATATCATTTGCCCACTTTTGAATGGGTTTGTTTTTTTCTTGTAATTCTATTTTAGTTCTTTTAGATTCTGAATATTAGCCCTTTGTCAGACGGGTAGATTGCAAAAATTTTTTCCCATTCTGTTGGTTGCCAGTTCACTCTAATGATTGTTTCTTTTGCTGTGCAGAAGCTCTGGAGTTTAATTAGATCCCATTTGTCTAATTTGGCTTTTGTTGCCAATACTTTTGGTATTTTAGTCATGAAGTCCTTGCCTATGCCTATGTCCTGAATCGTTTTGTCTAGGTTTTCTTCTAGGGTTTTTATGGTGTTAGGTCTTATGTTTAAACCTTCAATCTATCTGGAGTTAATTTTAGTGTAAGGTGTCAGGAAGGGGTCCAGCTTCTGCTTTATGCACGTGGCTAGCCAGTTTTCCCAATGCCATTTATTAAACAGGGAATCCTTTCCCCATTGCTTATTTTTGTGAGGTTTGTCAACGATCAGATGGTTGTAGATCTGTGGCATTGCCTCTGAGGCCTCTGTTCTGTTCCATTGGTCTATGTCTCTGTTTTGGTACCAATACCAAGCTGTTTTGATTACTGCAGCCTTGTAGTGTAGTTTGAAGTCTGGTAGCATGATGCCTCCAGCTTTGTTCTTTTTGCTTAGGATTGTCTTGGCTATGCGGGCTCTCTTTTGGTTCAATATGAAGTTTAAGGTGTTTTTTTCCAGTTCTGTGAAGAGGGTCATAGGTAGCTTGATGGGAACAACATTGAAGCTATAAACTACTTTGGGCAGTAGGGCCATTTTCACAATATTGATTCTTCCTAACCATGATCATGGAACGTTTTTCCATCTGTTTATGTCCTCTCTTATTTTGTCAAGCAGTGGTTTATAGTTCTCCTTGAAGAGGTCCTTTACATCCTTTGTTAGTTGTATTCATAGGTATTTAATTCTCTTTGTAGCAATTGTGAATGAGAGTTCACTCATGATTTGGCTCTCTTTAAGTCTGTTATTGGTGTATAGGAATATTTGTGATTTCTGCACATTGATTTTGTATCCTGAGACTTTGCTGAAGTTGCTTATCAGTTTCAGGAGATTTTGGGCTGAGACGATGGGGATCTTCTAAATATACAATCATGTCGTCTACAAATAGAGACAATTTGATTTCCTCTTTTCCTAATTGAATACTCTTCATTTTTTTTTTCTTGCCTGATTGCTCTCACTAGAACTTCCAATTCTATGTTGAATAGGAGTGGTGAGAGAGGGCATCCTTATCTAGTGCCAGATTTCAAAGGGAATGCTTCCAGTTTTTGCCCATTCAGTATGATATTGGCTGTGGGTTTGTCATAAATAGCATTTATTATTTTGAGATATGTTCCATCGATCCCTAGTTTATTGAGAGGTTTTAGCATAAAGGGCTACTGAATTTTGTCGAAGGCCTTCTCTGCATCTATTGAGATAATCATGTGGTTTTTATCTTTGGTTCTGTTTATGTGGTGGATTACATTTACAGACTTGTATGTGTTGAACAAGCCTTGTATCCCCGGGATGAAGCCTACTCAATCGTGATGGATAGGCTTTTTAATGTGCTATTGCAATCAGTTTGCCAGTATTTTATTGAAGATTTCTGCAACTATGTTCATCATGGATATTGGCCTGAAGTTTTCTTTTCTTGTTGCATCTCTGCCGGGTTTTGGTATCAGGATGATGTTGATCTCATAAAATAATTTGGGAAGGATTGCCTCTTTTTGGATTGTTTGGAATAGTTTCAGAAGGAGTGGTGCCAGCTCCTCTTTGGATGTCTGGTAGAATTTGGCTGTGAACCCATCTAGACCTGGGCTTTTTTTGGATAGTAGGCTATTAATTGCTGCCTCAACTTCAGCCCTTGTTATTGGTCTATTCAGGGTTTTGACTTCTTCCTGGTTTAGGGTTGGGAGGGTACAAGTGTCCAGGGATTTATTCATTTCATCCAGATTTACTGGTTTATGTGCATAGAGTTGTTCATAGTAACCTCTGATGGTAGTTTGTATTTCTGTGGAATTGGTGGTGATATCCCCTTTATCGTTTATTGCATCTATTTGATTATTCTCTCTTTTCTTTTTTATTAATCTGGCTAGTGGTCTGTCTATATTGTTGATCTTTTCAAAAAACCAGCTCCTGGATTTATTGATTTTTCTGAAGGGTTTTTTTTGTCTCTATCTCCTTCAGTTCTGCTCTGATCTTAGTTATTTCTTGTTTTCTGCTAGCTTTTGAGTTTTTTTGATATTGCTCTTCTAGCTCTTTCAATTTTGATGATAGGGTTTCGATTTTAGATCTTTCCTTGCTTCGCATGTGGGCATTTATTGCTATAAATGTCCCTCTAGACACTACTTTAAATGTGTCCCAGAGATTCTGGTACATTTTGTCTTCATTCTCATTGGTTTCAAAGAATATCTTTATTTCTGCCTTCATTTCATTGTTTATCCAGTCAACATTCAAGAGCCAGTTGTTCAGTTTCCATGAAGCTGTGTGGTTCTGAGTTACTTTCTGAATTCTGAGATCTAGTTTGATTGCACTGTGGTCTGAGAGACTGTTTGTTATGATTTCCATTCTTTTGCATTTGCTGAGGAGTGATTTACTTCCAAATACGTGGTCAGTTTTAGAGTACGTGTGATGTGGTGCTGAGAAGAATGTATATTCTGTGGATTTGGGGTGGAGAGTTCTGTAGACATCTATTAGGTTTGCTTGGTTCAGATCTGAGTTCAAGTCCTGGATATCCTTGTTAATTTTCTGTCTCGTTTATCTGTCTAATATTGACAGCAGAGTGTTAAGTCTCCTACTATTAATGTGTGGGAGTCTAAGTCTCTTTGTAGGTTGTTAAGAACTTGCTTTATGTATCTGGGTGCTCCTGTATTCGGTGCGTATATATTTAGGATCGTTAGCTCTTCTTGTTGCATTGATCCTTTTACCATTATATAATGCCCTTCTTTGTCTCTTTTGATCTTTGTTGGTTTAAAGTTTATTTTATCAGAGACTAGGATTGCAACTCCTGCTTTTTTTTGCTCTCCATTTGCTTGGTAAATCCTCCTCCATCCCTTCATTTTGAGTCTATGTGTGTCCTTGCACATCAGATACGTTTCCTGAATACAGCACACTGATGGGTTTTGACTTTTTATCCAATTTGCCAGTCTGTGTCTTTTGATTGGGGCATTTAGCCCATTTACATTTAAGTTTAATATTGTTACATGTGAATTTGATCCTGCCATTTTGATGCTAGCTGGTTGTTTTGCCCATTAGTTGATGCAGTTCCTTCATTGTGTCGATGCTCTTTACCATTTGGTATGTTTTTGGAGTGGGTAGTAGTGGTTGTTCCTTTCTATGTTTAGTGCTTCTTTCAGGAGCTCTTGTAAGGCAGGTCTGGTGGTGACGAAATCTCTCAGCAATTGCTTGTTCATAAAGCATTTTATTTCTCCTTCGCTTATGAAGCTTAGTTTAGCCAGATATGAAATTCTAGATTGAAAGTTATTTTCTTTAGGGATGTTGAATATTGGCCCCCTGTCTCTTCTGGCTTGCAAGGTTTCTGTTGAGAGATCCTGTGAGTCTGATGGGCTTCATTTTGTGAGTAACCTGACCTTTTTCTCTGGCTGCCCTTAGCATTTTTTTCCTTCATTTCAACCCTGGTGAATCTGACGATTATGTGCCCTGGGGTTGCTCTTCTTAAGGAATATATCTGTGGTGTTCTCTGTATTTCCTGAACTTGAATATTGGCCTGCCTTGCTAAGTTGGGGAAGTTCTCCTGGATAATATCCTGAAGAGTATTTTCCAGCTTGGATTCATTCTCTTCGTCACATTCAGGTACACCTATCAAGCACAGATTAGGTCTTTCCACATAATCTCATATTTCTTGGAAGTTTTGTTCATTTCTTTTCACTCTTTTTTCTCTAATCTTGCCTTCTTGTTTTATTTCATTGAGTTGATCTTCAATCTCTGATATCCTTTCTTCTGCTTGGTTGATTTTGCTATTGAAACTTGTGTATGCGTTGCGAAGTTCTTGTGTTGTGTTTTTCAGCTCCGTTGGGTCATTTATATTCTTCTCTAAGCTGTTTACTCTTGTTAGCATTTTGTCAAACCCTTTATCAAGGTTCTTCGTTTCTTTGCATTGGGTTAGAACATGTTCTTTTAGCTCAGAGAAGTTTGCTATTACCAACTTTCTGAAACCTGTTTCTGTCAATTCATCAGTCTCATTCTCCATCCAGCTTTGTTCCCTTGCTGGTGAAGAGCTATGATCCCTTTTAGAAGGAGAGGTGTTCTGGTTTTGGGTATTTTCATCCTTTATGTGCTGGTTTCTTTCCATCTTTGTGGGTTTATCTACCTGTGGTCTTTGTAGTTGGTGGCTTTTGGATGATGTCTCTGGGTGAACATCCTTTTTGTTGATGTTGAAGCTGTTTCCTTCTGTTTCTTAGCTTTCCTTCTAACAGTCAGGCCCCAATGCTGCAGGACTGCTGGAGGTCCACTCCAGACCCTGCTTGCCTGGGGATCACCTGTAGCAGCTGCATAACAGTAAGGGTTGCTGCTGATTTCTTCTTCTGTTATCTTCGTCCCAGAAGGATACCTGCCAGATGTCAGCCTGAGCTCTCCTTTATGAGGTGCCTCTTTGGATATACAGGGTTCAGGGAGCTGCTTGAGGAGATAGTCTGACCCTTATAGGAGCTCAAATGCTGAGCTGTGAGCTCCACTGTTCCATTCAGAGCTGCTGGGCAGGTACATTTAAGTCTGCTGCAGTGGAACTCATAACCACCTTTTTTTCCCTGGTGCTCTGTCCTGGGGGGATTTATAAGGTCCTGACATATTGCTGCCTGTTTTCAAAGATGCCCTTCCCAGCTAGGAGGTAGCCTAGTCACAGTCTGCCAGCAGAGGCATTGCTGAGCTACCGTGGTCTCTGCCCAGCTGCTGTGTGAACTTCCTTGCAGTTTTGTTTATAGAGGTATAGTCAGAACTGCCTCAGTAATGGCAGACTGCCTGTGTAATGGCGGACTGCCCCAGTAATGGCAGATTGCCTCGGTAATGGCTGACTACCTGGGTAATGGCAGACTGCCTCGGTAGTGTTGGACTGGCTCGGTTATGGTGGACGCCCTTCCCCCCCACAGAGCTGAGCTTGCTGTGAAACTCTCAATCCAGAGCCTTTCAGATTGCTGGTCTTTGTGAGGGTGGGACCCACAGAGCCAGATCAGCTGGGTCCCTATTTCCACATCCTCTTTTTCAGTTGAATGGGCAGCTCTGTCTCTCAAGTGTTCCAGGCACCAGTTAAAATGGCTGCCCAGATTTGTGTGAGTTTTTGTGCGGAGACCTGCTGTGCCGGCTGAAACAGCCATGCTGGAAACTCATGGCACTTTTCAGCCTGGGAATCTCCTGGTCTGTGGACAGTAGTAACTTGTTTGGAAATGTGGTGATCACTCACCCTCTTCTCTGTTCTCACTGGGAACAGCACTCCAGAGCTGTTCCTATTCGGCCAATTTGGATCCTATAAATTAATTTTTATTTTGAGTGCCCATCCTACCAGGCTGGCATAGAATTTCACCTCAGTCATCTTTTGGGTGTTGACAATCCAAGAGGCAATACACAGTGCCAAGGTACTTAGAGCCCTCCAGCCTGGGTCATGTGTGCACATAGCCTCCCTCAGGTTTATCCATTGTCTCAGCTGACAAGGCATCTCTCATCAGGTGGCTCACTCCATTTTCCAATGCATACTAAACAGGGCCAATGCAGGGAACCCCACCTAGAGATGCAGTGAACCTGCAGCCGTTCTTCTCTGGGGTCCCATCAGGAAGTAGGTCCTGGATCCCAGCTTCTCAAAAACATGTAGAACCTCTAGAGGAAGTAGGGAATCTTTTTTTTTTTCTGCCTAAGGAAAGCCCCTCCCTTCCTTTTGCGTTTTCTAACCACTCTGTTTCTTCCACAACTCTCTCTTCTACTTCCTCTGGAAAACCTCTACATTGTCTGATAGGCTTGTACATTTAAAAACAAAAGCTGGAAACCCTCTGTAGGCTACTTCAGCTTCTTTTCCCCTCACTTAGCTCTTCCGGGGTATTGCATTATGCTTAATGTGCAGGAAGCATGGAGATGAAGGAGAAATATAGGTAGGAAAAAAACAATTAATAGCTACAAATATGATCCAGCTGCATGTGTTTCCTTAAGCTTTAAGACAACTATATAAATCGTGTTGGTTTTTTAAACATTTTTTGTAATTTATATTGGTTTCACATCTTGGGAACTTGCTAATCCTGAGAGACTGCCCCTACTAGGGCTAGCTAATTCCTAGAGCCAGTAAAGGACTTGTTCATTGGGGGCATGCCTGTGATATGCAAACCAACCAATCCAGAGCCCATACTCTGAACTAGCTCCTTTATGTGGCTTTGATACACCAGGAGGCAATATTCCTCTACCCAAATTATCTCAGGATAAAGCATCAGACAACTAGGACAGCCCTTACACCCTGGAGCCAGCTAAAATTTTTCAAACTGGGCAATGCCAAACCTGGTCCACATAACCACCCATTCCTTCCCACAAAAACCACACTAAATGCTCTGTCCTGCGCTATCTTTCCCTTTATCCTCCTTCTGCCTCCTGTCCAAGTCTGGCACTTCCCCCACATGGCCCTGCATGGTGTGCTATACACCTCCTATTTCTAGTGATATGTTGAACATAAAAGTCTTAGTTCATGACAATCATTCCCATAGCTGTGTGTCTTACCATACCTGATTAAAACAAATCCAGGGTAAGATTTAGTACAACATATGCACCATTTTTACCAATGAGGCTCAGAGTAGTTCAATACTTGCTCAAGGCTACATAACAGGTAAATTCTCACCCATCTGTCTCTAAAACCTACTCTTCTAGTTTTTCAGAAATGGCAAACATGTTTTACAACATAGGCCAGTTCTGAGTGGCTTGTATGGCTAGCTAGAAGCTGTGTTAAGAATTCTGATGCAGGGCCTGGTGTGGTGGCTCATGCCTGTAATCCCAGCACTTTGGGAGGCCAAGGCGAGCAGATCACAAAGTCAAGAGATCGAGACCATCCTGGCCAACATGGTGAAACCCCACCTCTACTAAAAATACAAAACTTAGCTGGGCATGGTGGCATGCACCTGTATTCCCAGCTACTCGGGAGGCTGAGGCAGGAGAATTGCTTGAACCCAGGAGGCGGAGGTTGCAGTGAGCCAAGATCGTGCCACTGCACTCTAGCTTGGCACCTGGTGACACAGTAAGACTCTGTCTCAAAAAAAAAAGAATTCTGATGCAATAATTGAGAAACAGTGCCATTATTAATTGGTGAGGACATGGTGAGTACAGGGGGCATATGTATTTTGCATCTGTTTAATGAAAATTAAGCTATTATATATAGTAAAATGAATTTTAAAAGATGGTTTGAATTTGTACAATGTATCAACAGAGCCATGAAGAGAATCCATCAGGAGGATCTCCTAAGAATCAAGCCACTGAGAGAGGCAGTAGGCAGTGAGTGGAGGAAGGAGAGGAGCATATGCACGCACAGGATCCCCCACCCAGAGTGGTGCCAGGAGGACACAGATGGACACAATGCCAAGCCCTTTCACAGCCCTCACTGTCATCTCAGATCAGGCTTTTCTGTGGGGTCAGCTCTCCTTTGTTCTTGTAACACTTCATCTTTATTTTTATTTCGTATTTCTTTTATTCAAAAGGTAGAAAAAGGCAGTCACTGTGCCTGTGTCATGTACCTCTTGCTAGGGATGAAACTAGAAACTAACTTGTAGATCCCACTATTTCGCTGTCACTTCAATTCACTTCACCTCTCCCCCCCCCACCCCACCCCCAGCCAACCACCTACTCCAGGGATATCAAGTCAGCAAAGTGTAGATTTCATTACATTCTTTTTTTCTTGCACTCTCCTTTCAGCAGCTCTTAATATCCTCCCTTTTAGAGCTGAGTTTTGTTGCTTTTTGTTGATTTATGTAGAACTGGGGATCTTTGTCAGTTTAATTAAGAAAAAAATCACACTGCTGTATATGCTTGTCAACTTAATTTTCAGGATTTGCCTTGTTTTACATTGTAAACTTTGGGGACAATTTGTTCTGTCTTTAATCAACACTTGCAGGTTTTGTTGTGTTTCTTTTAATGTTTTGCTATTTTGCTTCCAAGCCCAATGTGGACAAAGATGATTCACATTTTCCCTTGTTTCACAGCCTGTACCATCATATTTACATTCACTTTGCTTTGAAGAAAAATGCAACCCATTTGTGTTTTCATTAGAGGAAGCAGTTTGAGCGTAATATAAATTAGGTTCAAAGAGTCCTGAACAAAGAGTCAAATGAGCTGGTGCCAGTGCTGGCTCCTCCAATATTCTGGCTGGCCTTTAAAAGTCACTTGCCTTCTCTTATCGGTAAAGTGGGAGTATCTGAACTTTACTAGATAAGGCGTGAAGCCCACGTTAACTTTGGACTTCATGGATCCTGTGTTAAAGTCTTTTGGTTGCAGGCAACATAAAATTACTCTGCATAACATAAATACAAAATTGAAAGCAGCTTGAGATCATTTACTAAATTGCAGGAAGAACTAAACTGTCAGGCACAGGGGAGATACAAATCAAAGTGTTAGAAATCTCAAGAGCAGAAACCTGCAGCGCTTCATTCAAAGGCATTACCCTAGGTGATTCAGCTCTAACAGCCTTGCATCTGCCTGTGCCTTGGCTCAAGTTTAGAAGTTCTGGCATAAAGACTGTAATTGGCCCAACTTATCCCTGGAACCAGGGTGTGGGATACTATTTGAAGGCCCAGCCTGGAACGGTATCAGGGGTAACAGCATCTGTTACCAGAAAAAGGAATGGGAAGGGGGTCAGGGAAGTATAATCGACAGATAAAAATAAATAACTACCATGATCCATTGCCTGGTAGCGGCCCAGGACACACACACACACACACACACACACACAGAGAGAGAGAGAGAGAGAGAGAGTGTGTGTTCTCTAGGTCTAGAATGCTCTAGATCTAGAACTTCTCATGATCATATCTCTATGGTCTGCCCTTATGTATTAAATGATAAACAAATGTTAACCCCAAATAACCTAAGAAGAAAAGAGAAAAAGCAAGAAAAACTTTGTTTTAATGTTATACAGTAAGAAAGAAGATGCAAGTAAAGGCTGTAACTTCATCTCTCTGGCTGACCATAAAACTACAGCTGATGTTCAGTTTTCCATGACTTGTAGTATCCACTCCATGTTCCTCCGACCTTTAAGCAGAACCTCTGAAGAACCAACTGAGGTTGTCGTGACAGGAGGAATGATTGTTCTAAGGGATTTGGGCCCCTGATGGTTTTTCCTGTAGAGGGATACAGCAGTTACACATTAACCTTGACCACGTGGCCTGACACCATAAAGGCTTCCAGATTGCACACATTGTTTTAAGTAGTAGCCACCTGTCTTCTCCTCGGTAATCAAGGTGAGTCACCCAGTCAACTTCATAACCACCTTTTCCTGTTGCAAATGGTGTGAGGAGCCTAACACGAGCCAGGTGGCAGTCTCAACCTCTTCAGACCTCTTCCTGTCACTGATGAAAGAATTTCACCTTTAGATATCAAGACCTCTAAATCAGCAGAAGCAAGATTCACAGGAACAGGAACCATAATTCATAAAGCAGGTTACTCGATAAAATCATCAGATTCCTCCCCTACCTCACTGAGTGAATGACAAGAAGGATAAGAATTAGGCAGATGAGAGTAACAAAAACCTCAAAGAACAATAGCTTAAGCAAGACAGGATTATATTTCTCTCATGTAAAAGTCTAGGTAGGTGACCCACTCACTATTACCAACTCTGGCATAAGTTAAGGTGCTATGATGGAGTGTTGGAAGGAAGCATCTTTTAAAGCTCATACATTAACCACTATAACTCTATCCTCCTTATAATGTCATTTTTGACCTCAAAGTCACTCCCTCATTCACTGAAGATGAAGA
>CAUYLG010016675.1:0-16635 GCA_963573385.1 Cacajao melanocephalus | reverse complement strand
CAGACCTGGAACAAGTAAACTTAACAAATATTTATAGAATTCTCCACCCCAAATCCACAAAACATACATTTTTCTCAGTATCACATTACACCTATTTTTAAAGTGACCGCATAATTGGAAGTAAATCACTCCTCAGCAATTGCATAGCATTTCACAAGTTTAAATAAAATATTGATTGGCTGCTTGTTTGTTATTTTCATCCCTTATTCCTTCCTGTCTCCATTGTTAAGCACAATTATTGGCATAGAAGAGGTTTTTAATACCCATTTTTAGACTGCATTCTAGCCTGGGCAATAGAACAAGAATCCCATTCTTTCTCCCTCTTTCTCTTCCTCTTTCTTGCTCTCTTTCATTCCTTTTTCTTTCTTTCTTTGACTCTTTCTTTCTTTCTTCTTTTCTCTCTTTTTCTTTCTTTCAAAAACATAACAAAAAAAAATAATAAACCACAGTGTAACTCCCTTAAACAAAGAGTCAGGTTTTAATGACAAAAGTTGTTTGTCAGCAATGGACATGCAGGTAACTGTCAAAGAAGTTGTAACCATAAGTCCCAGACCCGCTTCAAACAATTGAAAAGCCCTTTGTTGAGTCACAAGCCTAAAACAAGGCATTGGCACATAGTCAATGAATATGGTCTTTGACCTTGGATGGAAGTGCCTTTGAGTGCATGATGGTCACAGTCTTGTCATCTAGTTGGTTTTCTATTTCACTGGTAGCATCTTCTTTATCATAATCCATCCAACTGTTTACAAATAATGTCAAAATCTGAAACTCAAGTAGCACTGCAGCCTTCTACCAGAAATAAACCAGTTTTCGTAATTCAGTAATAGCTGTAGAAGGCCAATATAGTCCAGAGAAAAATGAAATCAAGAATTATATTGAAAACAGAGACCATTAAGTGCTCTAAATATGTTTCATTAATTATTTTACTCATTTCTCTGAAAACTTTCCTGCCTTATCAATAAAAAAACAGTCACTTCTCTCCTTATAAATGTTTCTTAACATAGATACAGTGAGAATAAAATAACATAGATAAAATCCTGCTAGTTTCCCCAATGTACACTACAACAGCAAAATTATTTTTATTCATGATTTGTACGACTGCAGGATGGCAAGCAAGCAGAGGTGAAGTTAATGGGGGAGAGGGAGATGGTGGGAGCAAAATGCCAGAACCAAACCACAGACATTTTAACAGTACCTACTCCAAAAGTAAATAAAGGAATAGAGGAGAGAAGGAGAGGAGAGGAAAGAAGAGAAGAGAAAGGGAGGGGAGGAAAGGAGAAAGGGCACTCAAATAATTAATGCTACAGGTCTTGACCTTTTAGAATCTTTAAAAGAAAAAAAAATATTGCTATCAACATGCACATTTCATTTTTCTTTCTCCAGTTTTTCACATTAATATTCTCTACTTATTTGAATAAAAAAACCTAACGGAACTCAACGTCTCAAATGATCTATATATTCACCAAGAATATATAATAAATAAATAAATACTATCTATTTTCATAGATAATAAAACACTGATAATGATACAGGACAATGCGGCTAGTCTCCGCGGTTTATTGGTTATCAGCAGCTTCTGTGTAACACTAACGTTTCTTTTTCATGAATATAATCTCCTCTCACTGTATCAGAGTTCGCCAAGGTTCACATCTCTCACTCTGCCTATGCTAGTCCACATAGTTTTCTCCTTTTTTCCTTTAAATGGAAAAAAAAAACCTAATTTTAAATTCTGAAAATTCACTGGTTATTATATTATTTGCCATGAGAGGGGAGTATCTGTGAGGTGAGAGAGGATTAATGAAAAACAAAAAGAATAAACCTAAACCTAAAATTGCAACATATACAGAGTTAATTTCCAAAATGAAGTGGGGAAAGGAAAGAAGAGAAAGGTAGTGGCACTAACCAAAGTCATACAGGGCAGGTTGGAAAAAGAACAAATCGCTTTGGTTCCTAGAGCCAAACCTGAAGAGAAAACATGGAGAAGGGAAGACAAAATTGGAAGAATTCTATAGTCAATGGGAATCTTTTTTATCGCAATGATTTATTTATAAATATAGATTATTAGTCTTCTCTCTATACATGTAACAAATTCCAAACTTACTACCACGAAATTTCTAAAACTGACTTTTTCACATTTTTTAAAAAAGGTAAAAATCACATACTTTTCTTCCCTTCCTTCAGGTCAAGTTCTGAACTAAAGTATTACATGTAACAACAGCTGGTCCTAACTTTTATACAAAGTGAAACTATGTAGAGCTCCTTTGCCAACATAATTTCTATTACACTTGCCTGGGCATGAGAAACCCAAAAGCAACTTAGAAGGAGCAAGTCAAGGAAAAGGAAAGCTATGAAGGAGAGAAAGACTAGCAGATGAAACAAGTACTGTGAAAAACTCGAATCTGCCATTCAAGTATTAGAAATACCTCAAAGTGGACAATGAATAGGATCTATTACAACAAAGTCAGCAAAGTAAAATGCAACTCACGAATGATAAATGGCCCTGATAGGCTGTTTGTTAAAACACCTAAGGCTAGTGATTCAGTCCACAATTCCTTTTGGACCCTAAAGAAGGGGTTCATATGAAAGTCATAATTTCCTTTTTGCAATTTTCTCTTGGTTGTCTTCAGAGAATAGTCATTTGCTTCTTTCATCCAGGTTATGCAGACCATTTCTTTAAACCCCCCAAAGAGGAATAATTTTCATATACCAAAGGCTTCTTTTAGAAAATGGAAAAAAGAATATGAGTTCACAGCAGTGATGTTAACAGTTACTCTTCATTGCTTCTTTAGCTGTCATAATCAGTGGTGTCAAGCTAGAAAATGGTTTGGCCAGTTTCAGGAAAGGATGCTGTAATAATTCTTTGGCTGAACCCCTTTTTTCCACATCCATTTCCAAACACCGATTTGAGAAATCCTGAAATATTGGGGAAAGTTTCTCTGGATTCTGAAGTCCTGAGCTTCCATTAGTTGCTATTAGGTACAAGGCCCTCGAGGGATTTTCATTGAGGTATAAAGACCTTCCTTCTTCTACCATCTCAATAGCCATGATACCCAGAGACCATATGTCAACTTTAGGGCTGTAAGCTTTCTGTGTAACCACCTCTGGTGCCATCCAGTATGGCGTTCCAACCATGGTACTGCGTTTGCTCTGCTCAGGGGGGATCTGAGCACAGAAACCAAAGTCAATAAGTTTAGCTGATCCTTCCATTCCCAAAAGTACATTGTCACTTTTGATGTCTCTGTGGATCACTTGATAAGCATGTAAAAACTCCAATGCCTGTAAACACTCTCTGCCTACAGCAGCAATCTGTGCTTCATTCATGCAGGTTTCTGTTACAACGTCAGTAAGTGACCCACCAGGAAGGTACTCCATTACCACAAACAATTCATCTCTTACCAGGTAACTGTCCAAGAAGTTAACTATGTTGGGAGTTTTAAATTCTTTCATCACCAGAATCTCATTAATGATCAATTCCTTCTCTGGCTGTTTCTGTAAATTAATCTGTTTGATAGCAACCTCCTGTCCCAATGCAATGTCAGTAGCAGTGAAAACTGTACCAGAAGCCCCACGTCCAATTTTTTCATATCTTGTATATTTTTTCTTAGGGTCACCTATGCTCACAATAGTTCTTAATTTCTCCATAATCTCTTCATCTGTCATCTTAGTGTACTTTTTCTGTTTGTCTGAAGACTCGGCACCACTAACAACATTTGAATCACCAACTGGTGCAGGAACAGGGTCAATTACAGACCATGTGTAAATTGATTTTGTATGATCTGGTCTTGGGGCAATAACAGGAGGAGCAGTCTCTTCATCATCATCATCTTCCTCTGTCACTACTGCTGATGTTTCTGATCCCTTGGCATTCAGCTCTGGTGTTCCAGAAGGGAATCCATCTTTCTCAGGAGGAGTAAAGCTCAGATATTTCTGCTTCACTGTATTGGAGTCATAGAACTTTAAGAGATCCAGCACAGCCTGAGGATTCTTGTTTTGCTCTGATTTGGTGATATTGGAGGTCTGTAGTAATCGAACTCACTGTTCTGGCATGCCAGTGAATTCTCCAGTAACAACATTAAAGCCAACATGGATAATGTGTTCAGAATCAGATGGAGTAGAAATTTCTGGCCTTTCCTTTTCTTTCTTTTTACTTCCTTTTTCTGTGTCTGAGAACCTAGAGATTATTTTATTTCTGGGCTTTTTCTCCTCTGGAACAGAGGGCAAAGGTTTCAAACTGTGATTGGCTGACAAAGAGTCTTTGCCTCCCATGTTAAAAATGATATTGCTCATTCACACAGGAGGTGCTGGTGGCTTGTCTTCCAGTTCTTCATTATCAGACAGGATTCAGAATTAAGAAATGGCCCCAGGCAAGCCAAAGTCCCTGCCCCAGTGCCTCGGTCCCCGGGGAAGGGGACGGGAGGGAAGGGGCTACTTTCTTAATGGTATATTTTGAAAGCCAAATGATTTTAATTTTGATTAAGTTCAATTTATTGATGTTGTTCTTATGTAGTTTGCTCTTTTTGTGTCCTACTTAAGAAATCATTGCTAAACACAAGGTCCATAAGATCTTTCTTCTACATCTTACTTTTTCTTCTAATAATTTTATAGTTTTAGTTTTTAAATTTAGGTTTATAATCCTTTTCAGTTACTTTTTGTATTTTTTCTTTGTTTTCTCACCCAAATTTCATCTTGATACTTTTTGTATATTGTATGAAGTAGTGATTGAAATTTACTATGCTGTTAATAGTAATCCAATTATATTCATAGTATTTATTGAAAACATTAATTTTTTATTAATTGAATTGCCTTGTCAACTTTGTCAAAAATGGATTGAACTTCTATGTGTATCTTTATTAACAATGCTTCTGTCCATTTATACCTCAATATTTCATGATTTTAATTATTACTACTTTGTAATAATTCTTGAAGTCATATAGTGTAAGTTCTTTAATTTGCTCTTCTTTGTCAAAATTGTTTTCTATATTGTAAGTCATTTGCATTATCAGATAAATTTTATAATAACCTGGTCAATTTCTACAGAAAGGCCTTCTGGGGTTTTAATTATGATTACATTAAATGTATAAACCAATTTAGAGAAAATTGATACCTTAACAACATTGAGTTTACAAATCTAAGAATACAGCTCATTTCTCCATTTATTTACATCTTCTTTAATTACCCTAAGTAATGTAGTCACTTAGTGTGCTATAGCAACATGCAGGTCTTGAAAATATTTTATCAATTTATTAATGTATTGTTTACTTCAATTTCTACTACATTGCTGGTTCATTAATTTAATCAGTATATAGAATTCATTGCTAGAATATAGAAATACAGTTTATTATTATAGATCAATATTATATCCTGAAAACTTCCCAACTTACCATTTCTTCTAGTAGCATTTTGTAGATTCCTTAAGATTTTCTACATGTCATCTCCTGATAAAGACGTTTTTACGTCTTCCTTTCTGATAATGTTAATTTTATTTCATTTTCTTACTTTATTACTTATTGCACTTTGAACAGAAGTCATGAAGAGTGATTAGTCATCCTTTTTTCCTAATATTGTATGGAAAGCATTCAGCCTCTCATTTAATGTTATATTACTTGTAGGAAATTGCCCTTTACCTGGTTGGGGGAGTTACTGTCTATTCACATTTTGATGAGAGACATTTTATCAGGAATGGATGTTGGATTTTGTCAATTGTTTTCTTCACCTATGAGTTCATTGTACATTTTTGGAATATTTATAAATAATGCTTTTCAGATGTAAAACCATATTTGTATTCCTGGGATACACACAACTTGGTCAGAATGTATATTTCATTCCTATAGATTTTTGGATTCTATTAATATTTGCTGAAATTGTGTTAAGAATTTTTGCAACTGTGGTCATGAGAGATATTGGCTTGTAGTTGCCTTTTCTTTTTTGATACATAGTAGATGTACGTATTTTCCGGGTACATGTGTATTATTCTGTTCTTGCATTGCTATAAGGAACTACCTGAGACTGGGTAATTTATAAAGAAAAGAGGTTTAATTTGACTCAGTTTCACGGGCAGTACAGGAAGCATGGCTGGGGAGGCCTCAGGAAACTTACAATCATGGTGGAAGGCAAAGGGAAAGTAGGTACATCTTACATGGCCAGAGAAACAGGAAGGTAGCAAAGGGGAAGGTGCTACACACTTTTAAACAACCAGATCTCAAGAGAACTCATTACCAGGAGAACAGCAAGGGGAAAATCCACCCCCATGATCCAATCACCTCTCACAAGGCTCCTCCCCCAACACTGGGGATTATTATTCAACATGAGAGTTGGGTAGGAGCACAAATCCAAACCATATAAATGTGATAATTTGATATACTAATATAATGTGTAGAGATAAGGGTAATTGAGGATATATATCATCTTAAATATTTATCTTTTCTTTATGCTAAGAACATTCAAATTATTCTCTTTTAGCTATTTTGAAATGTGAAATCAATTATTGTTAACTACATTTACTCTACTGATCCATCAAACACTAGGTCTTTTTAAAAAAAATTTATTTATTATACTTTAAGTTCTGGGGCCTGTGCCGATCATGCAGGTTTGTTACATGGGTATACATGTGCCATGGTGGTGGTTTGCTTCATCCATCGCCACATCATCTACATTAGGTATTTCTTCTAATGATATCCCTCCCCTATCCCCCCATCCCCTGCTATTCCTCCCCTAGCCCCCCAGCCCCCAGGCCCCGGTGTGTGATGTTCCTCTCCTTGTGTCCGTGTGTTCTCATTGTTCAACACCCACTTATGAGTGAGAACATGTGGCAAACACTGGGTCTTATTTGTTCTATCTAACGTGTATTTTTACACATTAATCAACATTACTTCTTCCTCTCCTCCTTTCTGTCTCCTCTGCTCCCACATATGAGTGAAAACATGTAATATTCGTCTTTCTGCATCTGGCTTATTTCATTTAACATAAAGACATCCAGTACCATCCAAGTTGCTGCAAATAAAAGAATTTCAGATATGAGAGTGGCCAAGATGGCCAACTAGAAGCAGCTAGGGTGTGTGGCTCTCACGGAGAGGAATAGAAGGGGAGAGTAAATACAGTGTCTTGAACTGAAACATCCAGGTACTCACATTGGGACTAATCAAGAAAACAATTTGACCCATGGTGAATGGAGAAAAGCAAAGCAGGACAATAGTCTACCAGGGAGTGACATGGAGCCAAGGGAACTTCCCCTGCCCAGGAAAGTGGTGAGTGAATGTATGATCCTGGAAACCACATTTCTCCCATGGATCTTTGCAACCCTCTTGTCAGGAGATCGTTTTGTGAACCCACTCCACTAGGGCCTTCAATCTGACACATAGAGCTATGTGGAGCTGAACTGGAAGAAGTTCCCTTATCCCCTTTGCATGTGACAGGGGTGTGGCTCGCTTCTTGTGTGCCCAGCTACTCAAACCCTTAGGGAGAGCATGAAGATGGACAGGTCATGGGGAATGTTTTGGGGCTCTGACCCCATGGCAGTGTCTAGAATTGAGTGTTTACAGCTCCCAAAACCCCAGTGGGCATGTGTTACAGTATGCTCTTTTAGCTTTGCTATCAGTTCAATTAGACCCTCTGCCTTATTGCAAGGACATAGGGCCTTCTGTATTCTGGGTTCTTGTTCTAGTGTACTGGAAAAACTGGATCACATGTGGGCTTGGAGAATGAGTGCAGGGTTTTATTAAGTGGTGGAAGTAGCTCTCAGTGAGATGGATGGGGAGCCAGAAGGGGGATGGAGTGGAAAGGTGGTCTTCCCCTGGAGTCAGGCTGCCCAGTGGCCAGACTCTTCCAACCACCCCTGACCAAATTCCACATCATCTCATCATCCAATGGCCTGCTGGTGTCTGCTGGTATCTGTCGGTGTGCTGTTCTGCTCCTCTTGACATCCAGGCACTTGTGTGTGTGCCCACTACAGTCTCAGGGTTTTATGGGCACAAAATGAGAGGCATCATGGGCCAGAGTGGTCTTGGAAAATGCAACATTTGGGCATGAAAACCGGAGTGGTGGTTCTCACTCAGGTTCATGGGAATAAGCCTGGTGGTGTAGCCCTTGCAGGGATCCTGCCCTTCTCTATCCAGCACATCCCTGTCCCACTCCTGTATCAGAGTCTCGGCAGAGCAGCCACTCAGGCATGAATGGAGACCCAGGAGCTTTAGATACTCTGGCTCTGGGCTTCCCAGAAAAAGTAACTGCAACTCTGGCAAACTGGGAATTTAGACTCCCGTACATACCTCTAGGAAAGAGCCTGAATCCAGGGAGTCAAGCAGTAACAGTCTGCAGTCTCCACTTCCACAGTGCCTCATAGGATAAGACTCACTGTCTTGGAATATCAACCAGTCGCTGGTAGCTGTGTTGTGCTTCCCTGGGACAGAGCTTCCAGAGGGAGGAGCAGGCCACCATCTTTGAGCAATGTAGCCATTCCAGCTTGTGGGCTTTGGAGAGTCCAAATCAACTGGGACAGAAGGGATGCCACAGCACAGCACAACTGCTTTACTAAAGCATGGCCAGACTGCTTCTTTAAGTGGTCCCTGATTCCATTCCTCCTCACTGGGCAGAACCTCCCAAATAGGGCCTCCAGCCACCCCTACCAGTGTTCGACAGCTGAAAGTGATTTGAAAGCTCCATGGGATGGAACTCCCAGAGAAAGAGGCAGCCTGCTATATTTGCTGTTTGGGCAACTTAGCAGTTCCAGCTTTTAGGCTTTGGAGAGCTTAAGCTGAACAGGAGTGTACACAGTACCCCAGCACAGCACAACAGCCCCATAAAAACATGGCCACAGTGTTTTTTAAAGCATGTCCTTCATGTCCTTGACCTTATTCCTCATCACCAGGTGGAGCCTCCCAACCAGGGTCTCCAGCTACCCTTACAAGTGTTCTCCAGCTGACAGAGGTTTCCAGCCTCCCTGGGACACAGCTCCCAGTAGGAGTGGCAGGCCTCCATCTTTGCTGTTTGGGCAACTTAGCCATTCAAGACTTTGGGCTTCAGAGTGTCTGAGGCAACCAGGGGATGAAGTGGACCCCCAGCACAGCACAGCCGCTCTATGAAAACTTTGTTAGACTACTTTTTAAAGCAGGTCCCAATTCCATTCTTCCTGACTGGGTGAGACCTCCCATCTGGGGTCTCCAGCCACCTCCTGCAGGTGTGTTCAGGCTGGCAACAGGTCTGTACTTCCCTGGGATGGAGCTCCCAGAGGAAGGGGCAGGTTTTCATCTTTGTTGTCTCACAGACTGGTGATACCTTCAGGTACTGGAAAATCTGAAGTGACTAGAGACTGAAGTGGAACTCCAGTATACTTCAGCAGCCCTACAGAAAAGTGTCCAGACTATTAAAAGAAAAAAAATTCAAAGTTCAGAAATCTCAAAGATGGAAGGAGAAGCCCACAAAGATGAGAAAGAATCAGTGAAAGAACACTTAAAACTCAAAAATCCAGGGTGCTCTCTTTCTTCCAAATGACCACATCACCTCTCTAGCAAGGGTTCAGACCGAGGCTGAGGCTACCATGGCCAAAACGGCAGAAGTAGAATTCAGAATACAGATAGAAACAAAATTCACTGAGCTCAAAGAGTATGTTGTAACTCAAGGCAAAGAAGATACAAATCATGATAAAACATTGCAGGAGCTGAAAAACTAGGCAGTATAGAGAAGAATGTAGTCAACCTGATAGAGCTGTAAAACACACTAAAAGAATTTCATAATCCCATCACAAGTATTAATAGCAGAATAGACAAAACAGAGGAAAGAACCTCAGAGTTTGAAGACTGGCCCTCTGAAACAAGACAGGTAGACAAGAATAGAGAAAGAATAAAAAGAAATGAGCAAAACCTCCAAGAAATATGAGATTATGTAAAGATGTAAACAGACTGAATCTATGGCTGATTGGTGTACCTGAAAGAGATGGGGAGAATGGAACCAACTTGGAAAACATATTTCAGGATAGCAGGATAGCATCTATGAGAACTTCCCCAACCTAGCTAGAGAGGCCAATGTTCAAATTCAGGAAATGCACAGAACCCCAGTAAGATACACCACAAGAAGAACATCCCCAAGACACATAATCATCAGATTCTCCAAGGTCGAAATGAAAGAAAAAATGTTAAAGGCAGCTAGAGAGAAAAGCCAGGTCACCTACATAGGGAAGCCCATCAGACTAACAGCAGACAACTCAGCTGAAATTCTACAGGCCAAAAGAGATTGAGGGCCAATTTTCAGCATTTTTAAAGAAAAGAAATTCCAACCCAGAATTTCATATCTACCCAAACTAAGCTTCATAAGTGAAGGAGAAAAGTGATCTTTTCAGACAAGCAAATGCTTTGTTACCACCAGATCTGCCTTACGGGAGCCACTGAAGGAAGGATTAACTATGGACAGAAAAGACCATTACCAGCCACGACAAAAACACACTGAAATACACAGACTAGTGACATTATAAAGCAACCACATAAACAAGTTAGCAAAATAACCAGCTAACATCATGATGCAACGACCAAATCCACACATATCAGTACTAACCTTAAATATAGATAGGCTAAATTCCCCAATTAAAAAACATAGAGTGGCAAGCTGAGTAAAGAACTAAGAACCACTGGTGTACTGTCTTCAAAAGACCCATCTCACATGCAATGACAGCCCTAGGCTCAAAATAAAGGGGTGGAGGAAAATCTACCAAGTAAATGAAAAACAGAAAAAGCAGGTGTTGCAAATCTAGTTTCTGACAAAACAGACTTTAAATCAACAAAGATTAAAAAAAAACAAAGAAGGGAATTACATAATGGTAAAGGGTTCAATTCAACAAAAAGACCTAGCTATCCTTAACATATGTGCACCCAACACAGGAGCACTTAGATTCATAAAGCAAGTTCTTAGAGACCTTCAAAGAGACTTAGACTCCCACACAATAATAGGGGAAGAGTTTAACACCCACTGACAATATTAGATCACTGAGACAGAAAATTAACAAAAATATTCAGGACCTGAACTCAGGTCTTGATCAAATGAACCTGATAAGATATCTACAGAGCTCTCCACCCAAGCAAAAAGGAATATACATTTTTCTCATTGCCACATGGCACTTACTCAAAAATTGATCACATAATTGGAAGTAAAACACTCCTCAGCAACTGCAAAAGAACTAAAATAATCGCAAAAAGTCTCTTAGACCACAGCACAATCAAATTTGAAATCAAGACTAAGAAATTCCCTCAAAATGATACAATTACATAGAAATGGAATAACTTGCTCTTGAATGACTTTTGAGTAAATAATGAAATTAAAGCAGAAATCAAGAAATTCTTTGAAACTAATCAGAACAAGATACAATGTACCAGACTTTCTGGGACACAGCTAAGGCAGTGTTAAGAGAGAAACTTATAGCACTAAATGCTGGCATAACAAAAAATAGGAAGATCTCAAGTAACAACATAACATTGCAACTAAAAGTACTAGAGAACCAAGAGCAAAGAAGTCCCAAAGCTAGCAGAAGACAAGAAATAACCAAAATCAGAGCTGAACTAAAGGAGATAGAGACACATTCAAAAGATCAATGAATCTTGGAGCTGTTTTCTTGAAAAAATAAATGAAATAAATAGACCACTAGCTATACTAATAAAGAAGAAAGGAAAGAAGATTCAAGTAGATGTAAACAGAAACTGCAAGAAGATATTACCACTGACCCCACAGAAATACAAACAACAATAAGAGAATAATATGAACACCTCTATGTACATAAACTAGAACATCTAGAAGAAATCTATAAATTCCTGGACACATACACCCTCCCAAAACTGAACCAGGAAGAAATTGAATCCCTGAACAGACCAGTAACGAGTCCTGAAATTGAGATAGTAATGAATAGTCTATCAATGACAACAAAAAAAAACCCCAGGACCAGATGAATTCACAGCTAGACTCTACCAGATATACAAAGAAGAGCTAGTATCATTCTTACCGAAACTATTCCAAAAAATGGAAAAGGAGGGACTCCTCTCTAACTCATTCCATGAGGCCAGTATCATCCTGATCCTAAAACCTGGCAGAGATACACCAAAAAAAGAAAACTTCAAGCCAATATTCTTGATGAACATAAATGTAAAAATCCTCAACAAAATACTAGCAAATTGAATCCAGCAGCACATTAAAAAGCTTATCCACCATGATCAAGTAGGCTTCAGCCTTGGGATGCAAGGTTGATTCAACACATGAAAATCAGTAAATGTGATTCATCACATAAACAGAACTAAAGACAGAAAACACATAGATGAGACAGTAATGAATAGTCTACCAACCAAAAAAAAAAAAAAAAATCTCAGGACCAGATGAATTCACAGCTAGACTCTACCAGATATACAAAGATACAGAAAAGCCTTTTGATAAAATTAAACATCCTTTCACGTCAAAAACTCTCCGTAAACTAGGTATTGAAGGAATATACCTCAAAATAATAAGAGCCATCTATGACAAACGCACAGGCAGCATCATGCTGAATGGGCAAATGCTGGAAGCATTCCCTTTGTAAACCGGCACAAGACAAGGTTGCCCTCTCTCACCACTCCTGTTCAACATAGTATTAGAAGTTCTGGCCAGGGCAATCAGGCAAGAGAAAGAAATAAAGCATATTCAAATAGGAAGAGAAGAAGTCAAACTATCTCTGTTTGCAGATGACATAATTCTACATCTAGAAAACACCATAATCTCAGCCCAAAAGCTTCTTAAGCTGATGAGCAACTTCAGCAAAGTCTCAGGATACAAAACCAGTGTACAAAAATTGCTAGCAATTCTATACACAACCAACAAGCAAGCCAAGGGCCAAATTACAAATGAACTCCCATTCACAATTGCCACAAAAAGAATAAAATACCTAGGAATACAGCTAACAAGGAAAGTGAAGGGCCTCTACGTGGAGAACTACAAACCACTGCTCAAAGAAAGCATAGACGATACTAACAAACGGAAAACTTTCCATGGGCATAGATAGAAAGAATCAATATTGTGAAAATAGCCATAGTGCCCAAAGCAATTTATGGATTCAATGCTATTCCCATTAAACTGCTACTGAAATTCTTCACAGAACTAGAAAAAAATATTTTAAAATTCATATGGAACCAAAAAAGAGCCTGAATAGCCAAGGCAATCTTAAGCAAAAAGAACAAAGCTGGAGACATCACGCTACCCAACTTCAAACTATACTACAGGGCTATAGTAACCAAGCCAGCATAGTATTGATATGAGAATAGACACATAGACCAATGGAACAGAATAGGGAACCCAGAATAAGATCACACACCTATAACTAACTGATCTTCAACAAATCTGATCAAAAAAAAAAAAAGAATAGAATTCCCTATTTAATAAAAGATGCTAGGAGAACTGGCTAGCCATATGTGGAAGACTGAAACTGGACCCCTTCCTTACACCATATACAAAAATCAACTCACGTTGGATTAAATGCTTAAATGTAAAACCCAAAACTATAACAAACAGAAGAAAACCTAGGCAATCTCATTCAGGACATAGACACAAGCAAAGATTTCATTATGAATACACCAAAAGAAATTGCAACAAAAGCAAAAATTGACAAATAGGATCTAATTAAACTAAAGAGCTTCTACACTGCAAAAGAAACTGTGAACAGAGTAAACAGACAACCTACAGAATGAGAGAAAATTTTTGTAAACTATGCATCTTGCAAAGGTCTAATACCCATCATCTGTAAGAAACTTAAACAATTTTACAAGAAAACAAACAACGCCATTAAAATAGCGAGCAAAGGACATGAACAGACATTTCTTAAAAGAAGACATACAAGTGTCCAACAGTCATATTTTAAAAATCTCCACATAATTTATCGTTAGAGAAATGCAAATAAAAACCACAATGAGATACCATCTCACACCAGTCAGAATGTCTATAATTAAAAAGACAAAAAATAATATGCTGGTGAGGTTATGGAGAAAAAGAAATGCTTTTACACTGTTGGTGGGAATGTAAATTAGTTCAGCCATTGTGGAAGACAGAGTGGTAGTTTCTCAAAGATCTAGAGAAAGAAATACCATTTGACCCAGAAATCCCATTACTGAGTATATACTCAAAGGAGTATAAATCATTCTATTATAAAGACACATGCATGCAAATGTTAATTGCAGCACTATTCACAATAGCAAAGACATGGAATCAACCTAAATGTCCATCAATGATAGACTGGATAAAGAAAATGTGGTACATGTACACCATGGACTACTATGCAACCACAAAAAAGAATGAGATTATGTTTTTTTGCAGTGACATAGATGAAGCTGGATGCCATTGCCCTTAGTAAACTAACACAGGAACAGAAAACCAAACACCTCATGTTCTCACTTATAAGTGTGAGCTAAAGGATGAGAACACATGGACACACAGAGAAGAACAACTGGGGCCTACTAGAGGGCAGAGGGTGGGAGAAGGAAGAGGATCAGGAAAAATAACTAATGGGTACTAGGCTTAATATCTGGATGATAAAATAATCTGTACAACAAACCCCCATGACACAAGTTTATCTATGTAACAAATCTGCATCTGTACTCCTGAACATAAAATACAAGTTAAAAAGAGACCATATGACCAAGAACAAAAAGAATTTTATTCTTTTATATGACTGAACAATATGCTATTGTGCATATATACCAGATTGTCACTATGCATTCATCCATTGATGGGCCCTTAAGTTGATTCAGTATTTCAGCTACTGTGAATAATGCTGCAATAAACATGGGAGTGCAGATATCTCTTCAATATATTAGTTTCCCGTCTTTATCATATATGCCCAGTAGTGGAATTATTGGATCAGATGGTTGTTCTATTTTTAGTTTTTTGGGGAACTGATATACTATTTTCCATAGTGGTGTACTAATTTACATTCCCACCAGCAGTGTATGAGGGTTCCCCTTTCTCCAAATTCTTGCCAGCATCAGTTATTCCCCATCTTTTTGATAAAAGCCAATTTAACTGAGTGAAAGAATATCTCATTGTGGGTTTTATTTGCATTTCTCTGATAATTAGTGAAATCATAGTAATGTTGAGAATTTTTTCATATGCTAGTTGGTAATTTGTATGTCTTCTTTTGAGAATTGTCTACTCAGTTCTTCTGCCCATTTTTAAATTGGATTATTTGTGGGTTTTCTTTTTTTCTTTTTCTTTTTCTTTTTTTTTGCTATTGAGTTGTTTGAGCTCTCTATATGTAATGATTACTAATCCCTTGTAAGATATAGTTTGCAACATTTCACTGAATTCTGCAAGTTTATCTTTTAACTCTGTTGATTGTTTCCTTTGCTGCACTGGAGCTTTTTAGCTTGATGAAACCTCATTTGTCTATTTTTGCTTTTGTTGTCTGTGCTTTCGAGGTCTTACACAAAAAAAATCTTTACTTAGACCAACGTTCGGAAGCATTTCCCCACTGTTTTCTTCCAGCAGTTTCCTGATTTCAAGTCTTACATTAAACGCCTTAATTCATTTTCATTTAATTTTTCTGTATGGTAAGAGATGGGGGTCTGGTTTCCTTCTTCTGCATATGGTTATCCAGTTTTCCCAGAACCATTTATTGAAGGGACTATCATTTCTCCATTGTATGTTCTTGGTGCTTTTGTCAAAAACGACCTGGGTGTAAATGTAAGGATTCATATCTGGGTTTACTTTTTTGTCCCATTGTGCTATGTGTCTACTTTCATGCCAATACCATGCTGTTTTGGTTACTATAGTTTGGAGTATGTTTTGAAGTCAGCGTGCTTCCTCCAGTTTTCCTCTTTTGCTCAGGATTATTTTGGCTATTTGGGGCCTTTTTTATGATATGTGGTTGTTCATACATTTTAGCATTGTGTTTTCTATTTTCATTGAGAATGTCGTTGGTACTTTGATATGGAATTGCATTGAATCAGTAGATTGCTTTGGGTAGTATTGACATTTTAACAATATTAATTCTTCCAATTCATGAACATCTTTCCATTTTTTGTGTCCTCTTCCATTTTTTTCATCAATGTCTTGTAATTTTCCTTGTATAGATCTTTCACTTCTTTGGTTAAATTGATTCCTAGGTATTTTATATTCTTTTAGCTATTACAAAGGGGATTGATACCTTTATTTCTTTTTTAGATTGTTTACTGTTAGCAGATAGAAATGTGGACAGATCCAAGACGGCCGATTAACAACAGCTCAGGATTGTAGCTCCCAGTGAAAGCTCAAAGAGCGAGTGGACTCCGCAATTTCAGACGAATTTTGTTGCCCACAGACTGGGAGATTCCCGGTGGAGGAGCCACACGTGTCACCAGCGTGACTCTTTTGGCCAGTGCAGCTCTTTTGCCGGAGCCCCGGCGTGGCGCAGCGCTTCTCAGTGTAGAGTATACGTGGCTGGGTGCCCTTCGAGTCAGGCTCTGCTGATCCCATCCCCACAAGGAGAACAGCAATTGGAAGCACTGAGGAATGAGAGTTTCACAGTAAGCACAGCTGAACCCGGGAAGGCCAAGCTCTGTGGGGAAGGGGCGTCCGCCAAAGGAAAACTAAGAAACAGAAAAAACTTCATCACCAACAAGCTGGACGTTCACTCAGACCCAATCTGAAAGTCGGCAATTACAAAGA